>PUFA01000637.1:0-141676 GCA_003508835.1 Eonycteris spelaea | reverse complement strand
AGCAGAAAATAGTGATACTAATATCAGAGAAATAGACTTCAAAATAAAAAAGGAAAGAAAGATACTTATGGACACTTCATAAGATAAAGGAACATACACCAAGAAAGACGTAATGGTTTATTAATATCTATGCGTCCCAATTAAGGAGCTTCAAAATATATAAGCAATTACTAAAGAACTAAAAGAAGCCAAAACACTATTGTATGTAGAGAACCTAAATACACCACTGTTGGATATGGACAGATCATCCTAACATAAAATCAATAAATCAATAAGGAAAATTTAACTCCTGAAATCAACAATTAGACCAACTAGACCATAATTGAACATTTACAGGGCCTGTCATCCCAAAACAGCTACTTATACAGTCTTCTCTAGTGCACCTGGAACATTCTCAAGGAATGACCACCTACTGGGACACAGAGATAGCCTCAACAAATATAAGAAAGTTGAAGTATTACCAATCATTTTCTCTGATCATAATGCCTTGAAACTAGAGATCAACTGCAAAGAGAAAGCAAGAAGAAACCATAAATATATGGAGATTAAAAAACATGCTACTGAAGTATAACTGGGTCCAAAGATGAAATAAAAAGAGTCAAGAGATACACAGAAAGGAATGATAATGATAGTACAACATATCAAAAACTTTTGGGACAAGGCAAAAGTTGTTAATAAAAAGGAAAGTTCATATTATCTATAGGCCTATCTCAAAAAAAAAAAAAAAAAAAAAAACAGAACCAAGCCCAAATAAAACTACTCTAATGTTTCACCATAAAACAATTGAAAAGGAAGAACAAAGGGAAGCCTAACTCAGCAGAAGGAAAGAAATAATCAAAATTGGAAGAATTAAATGAAATTGGGAAAAAAAAGGAAAAAAGAAATGTAACAAGAGCTGGTTCTTTGAGAGAGTTAATAAAATTAACAAACCCAGCTAGATTCATTTAAAAAAAGAGAGAAAGGACACACATAAACAAAGTCAGGATGAAAGAAGAGAAATTTATGACAGACACTGCCAAAATACAAAGAATCCTGCAATAATACTATGAAAAAAGTATATAACACCAAATTATAACAACCTAGAAAAAATAGATCAGTAGTTAGAAAGACACAGCCTTCTAGGCCGCATCAAGAAGAAACTGCAAATCTAAATAGAACCCATCAGCAGTATGGAAATTGAAATAATCATCAAAAACCTATAAAAAGTAACAAGTCCAGGACCAGATGGCTTCAACAGTGAATTCTACTAAATGTTCAAAAAAGATTTAATACCTGTTCTCTCTCAAACTTTTCCAAAATATAGAAGGAAGGTAATATTCCTAACTCATTTTATGAGGCCAATACCACCCAATACCAAAACTGTAAAAGACAACACAAGAAAAGAAAACTACAGACCAATATCTTTCATGAACATAAATGCAAAAATCTAAATAAGGATACTAGGAAAATGAATACAGCTACATTGTTAAAAAGATTATACACCACAATCAGGTGGGCTTTTCCTGGGGCACACAGGATGGTTCAACATATGCAAATCAATTAACATGATAAACCACATTAACAAATTAAAATAAGAATCATTAGCATATCAATATATTCAGGAAAAAACCTTTGAGAAGATACAGAATCCACTTATCAAAACACTTAACAAAGTCGGTATACGAAGAAAAGTACTTAAATAATAAAGGCCATATACAACAAAACCCTCAGCCAACATTATACTTAAATAGTGAAAAAACTAAAAACATTTTTCTCTAAGATCAGGATCAAGACAAGACTGTCACTATCACCAGTATTATTCAATATAAACACTGGAGGTCCTAGTAAAGTGCAGTCAGGCAACGAGAAAGATATAAAAGGCATCCAAATAGGAAATGAAGAAGTCAAAACTGTCATTAAATTGCAGATGACATGATTCTCTATCTAGAAAACCCTAAAGACGTCACATAGAATACTACAAGAAACAATAAGAAAATACAGTAAAGTTTCTCGAAAGAAAGCCAATGTTAAAAAATCCATAGCATTCCTATCCTCTAATAATGAAGTGTCAGAAAAGGAAGTGGAAAAAACAATTCCTTTTGCAATTGCAGAAAGAGAATAAAATACCTAGGAATATACTGATGAAACATGTAAAGACCTATTTGATGAAAACTATAAGGCCATATTAAAAGAAATTGAAGAAGATACAATGAAATGGAAAGATATTCTGTGTTCTTGGATTGGAAGAACTAACAAAGTTAAAATGAACTTAATTACCTAATGCATTATATAGATTTAATGCAACATCCATCAAATCCCATCAGCACTTTTTAAAGATATAGAAGAAAAAATCATCAGATTGCATGGAAGCACAAAAGACCCTGAATTTGCCAAAGCCATTCCAAGAAAAAAGAACAAGACTGGAGGTATCACTCTAACTTCAAATTATACTAAAAAAGTGACAATAATCAAAACAGCATGGTATTGGCGGAAAAACAGACAAACAAACCAGTGAATAGAAATTGAGATTTCCAGAAGTAAACCCATGTTTATATAGGCAATCATTTTTGAAAAAGATCCAAAAACATACAGTAGAAAAGGAAAGTGTCTTCAATAAATGGTGATGGGAAAACTTAGAAAGCTACCTACAAAAGACTGAAACTAGGCTGTTGTCTTATCGCCACACATGAAAATTAACTTGAAATGGATTTAAGGACCTGAATATAGGTTCCGAAACAATAAAAATGCATAGAAGAAAACATAGGAACTAAACTCATGGACCTTGGACTTAAAGAAGATTTTATGAATTTGACCTCAAAAGGCAAAGGAAATAAAAGTAAAAATAAATGAATTGGACTACATCAAAACTAAAAAGCTTTTGCATTAGCAAAGAAACTATTATCAAGGTAAAGAGACAACCATCCAAACGGGAAAACATATTGCAAAGCAATGCCTCCATATAGGGCCTAATATCCAAAAAAATACAAAGAGCTCATACAATCAATAACAACAAAATACAAATAATCAAAAATATGGGCAGGTGAACCTGAACAGACATTTCCCAAGAGACATACAAATGGCCAACAAACACATGAAAAGATTTCAACACTGCTAGCTATTAGAAATAAATGCAAATCAAAACCACAATGAGATACCATCTCATACTTGTTTAGAATATCTGTAATCAAAAGAACAAGTAATAACAAGTATTTGAGAGGATGTGGAAGAAAAGGTACCCTCATACACTGCTGGTGGGGACTGCAAATTGGTACAGCCATATGGAAATCAGTATGGAGGTTCCTCAAAAAAAGCTAAAATATTAATCTCCTTAAGATCCAGCAATCCCTCTACTGGGTATTTACTCCAAAACTTGAAAACCCGTATCCGAAAAGACATTTGCACACTGATGTTCATAACAGCATTATTCATGTGTGCCAGTACATGGAAACTACAGAATTATCCTATAATAGATGACTGATAATGATGCTGGGTACATATATGTAATTGAATATTACTCAGCCATAAAGAAAGAATGAAATACTACCATTTCTAATAACGTGGATGGACCTTGAGGTAATCATGCTAAGCAAAATATGTCAGATAGAAAAAGTTGAAAATCACATGCTAATCATTTGTATGTGGGATGTAAACCTAAAAACAACAAACAGTACAAACAAGCAGAGACTCATGGACATGGACAATAGACTAGTGGTTACCATAGAGGGTTAGCGAGGGAGGAGAGGGGAAGTAGATGAGGTAAAAGTGGTCAAATATGCGGTGACAGAAAGAAATCTAACTATGAGTGGTGAATATACAATGCAATGTATATATCTGCCTTACTGTTGAATTGTATGCTTGAAACTTACTGGATTTTGTTAATCAATGTTACATAATAATATAAAAAATATATTCTTGACCAAAGCTCATTCTCTCGTGATTTGACTATTATCATATAGTGGAAGCAGCACAAATTCTGGTAACTAGTGTGCATTTCAATTAGACTTTAAAATTTATATCTCATTGATATGTAATTTGTGATTACTCTAGCATGAATACTAAGAAAAGAATAAGTCAACCAAAAAATTTGAAAACAGTTTCTAGGAGCCATATTTAAGCATAATGCATATACTTAGCAAATACTTCAAAAGCACCTATATGCTCATATCAAATGCTTAATTAAACTGATACTTATTCAGTTATTATGTTAAGTCTATCAGGTAGTCTCTTTAGCTGCACCTCTATTTTATCACAAATGTAGTAATTACATAAAATTAAAAGCAAAAAAACTATATTAGAAAAAAATGTTAGATATTTCCAGTGTTCATTTGAGTCCTCCTCCATCTTACCCCCAAGCCCCTTGCCAGGCACTTATTCTTTTCCTGTATTTTCCAAACTCCCATCTCCAAAAATCACATTTTGTCATATTATTTTAGAGCAGTTGAGTACCTAAGTATCCTTGTTAGTGCACAAGAATGACATTCAGCTTATTGAAAGTGCATGTCTTCAATGTGAGGCCTAGTTAGATGGAAAGATCAAGGTAATAAAATACATACCCAAAGTTGGTGCCTCTGCCCAGGGGGCTTAGCTTGAAAAATGCACCATAGAAGGAAACAATGTTTTTGTGGAAAGAGTATTTCTTCAAAAGGTTAAGTTCAGTCCTGAGATCTTCTTCTCACCTTTAGAATAAGAACAGGGAGTAAAGCTATGTATTCAATGACTGTGGAACTCTAAACATAGATTAAAGAAGAGAATCCTATGGTTAATCCATTATATTCCACAACAATTTATAATAAAATCTCAACTAGAATTGCCAGAGAACAGAACTGTGGGTACCTGGGAATTTTAGAGAAAGTTAAATGTCAATTTGAAAATCTTTTATTCAATGGTTTCTCAAAATGTGATCCAATGGACCAGGCAGCAATGGCCATTATAAAATTTTCATTGAATGATATTTCATTATGGTTTTGTTTGTTTTGTAACATTTTAATTGAAATATAATTTACATACCTTACAATGCATCCATTTAAAGTGTAAAATTCAACTTTTTTAGTATATTTACAGAATTATGCAACCATTACCACATCAATTTTAAAACATTTTTATAATCCCAAAAGAAAAAACCTCATACTGTTTAGCTATCACCCCTAAATTCTACTGCACACACATCTCACCTTTAAGCAACCACTAATATATTTTATATCTCTATAGATTTATCTATTCTAGATATTTTATATAAATGACAGTCATATAATATGTGGACTTCTGTGGCTAGCTTTCTTTCCAAGTTTCATCTGTTACAACATATATCAGTATTTCATTCCTTTCCACCTACTATTCATTAAGTGATGACTTTGGTTATTTTCACTCTTTGGCTATTATGAATAATGCAAACTATGAGCATTCATGATCAAGTTTTCGTGTTGATATATATTTTCATTTTTTCTTTAGTATATGCCTAGGAGTGAAAATCTTAGGTCAAATTGCTAACTCTATGTTTACATTTGATGAAATGCCGAACTATTTTTCCACAGTGGCTGGACCATTTTACAGTTCCTATAGCAAAGATGATTCCAATTTCTCCATATCCTCCAAACATTTATTATTTTCTGTTTATTATTATAACCATTGTAGTGGGTATAAAGTGGTAGTATCACTGTGATTTCTGATCTGCAAATCCCTGATGGACTAATGATGCCAAAGCTCTTTTCATGTGTTTCCCGGCCATTTGTATATGATCTTCAAGAGGAATGTCTAACTGAAAATCTTTGCCCTTGTTTTTTTAATTGGGTTATTTGTCTTTTTATTATTCAATCATAAGGTTTATTTAAATATTCTAGATGCAAGGACTTTATAAGTTATACAAGTTCCAAATATTTTCTCTCATTCTGTGGCTCTCTTTTCACTTTTTGATAGTGTCCTTTGAGGTGCAAAATTTTTAATTTTGATGAAATTCAATTTATCAATTTCATGTTTTGTTGTTTGCACGTTTAATGTCATATTAAAGATCCATTGCCAAATATAAGGTCATGAAGATCTACCTCAATGTTTTTTTGTAAGAAAATTTTATAGTTTGAGCTCTTTCATTTAGGTCTTTGATCCATTTTTCAGTAAATTTTCATATAAAGTAAGGGTTCAATTTAATTTTTTTACATGTGGATATGCTGTTGTCTCAGCACTGTTTGTTAAAAAGACTATTCTATACCAATGAATTATCTTTACACCTAGTTCTATTTCATTGATCTATATATACACCTATCTCATGCTTGTACCACACAGCCTTGATTAGTTTGTGATTCGGCATACTTAAAGGTATGGCTTTGATCTGTGCTGATCTGTGTTATTTATACACACATACATACATACACACATGTATGTATATATATACATATATATGATAATATATATGTATAATTTACTTCATATACACATGAAGTAAAATATGTAAGTGGTCTGTTCTCACTGAACATTTCCACCTACCAATGGTAACATTAGAGTGTATATTTTTCTGCAGACATTTTATATGTTAAGGAACTAGCTAGAGATGCCAATGATAAATGTGTTAGAGATATAATCAACTGGATATATATATAATCTAAACAAGCTCATCATTCTATTCTATAACTGCATGTTTTGTTTTATCTATAACTTGCATTTTTCTATACAAATAAAAATAAATGCACTTCCTTTTTATGGATGCATAGCATTGCATAGAATGGAGATATGGGTCAAGGCAGAGGTATTGTTTTTAAGGATTATTTACATAGTGATAATTGAAGCCATCTATTTGGATGAGACCATCAAGGTAGAGTACATAATTTCAAGAGATATTTCTAGCAGAAGATATATGATGTCATCAGAAAGATCATCGTCACTGGGAATTAGGGCACCTAGGCTTCAGCACTTATAACCGAGAGTTGAAATTTAGTTAATCTTCACAGTTTCAATGTATCCTTAGAAATCTGATGGGAGATGGAAGCCATTACATATCTTCATGGAATGTTAGTGGAATCAAATAGGATAATACACTTAAAATTCTTTGAAATCTTTGGAAGAATGTTATAGTATCATCACTACTTGATCTCATTTGAATTAGTCAGAGTTGTTATCAGACCTATACACCTCTCTCCACTTCCTACCTTAATCTACAAACAGCAAATTTCATTTCTAGCATATTTTGTTATAGTGGGGAATGGGGAAGCAATTCAAATGTATCTGCTTGTACCATGACCACAAGTAGTTTTCATAATCATTCTGTAACTCTCCTTAGCTAATAAAAAAAAAGATCTTTACTTCTTAATAATTTGAAATCATCATTTTTTGTACATACAGGTATAATAAACTAGAAAAATATCTTAAAATATTAACTTGAAAAGGTAACAAATAGGAATTTCCAATGAACATATCACTGGTTTTATGCATTAGGTGTCATAGTCCTAACTTACGGAACTTACATAAAGGGAAGTCAGATTTAACATACCTGAAAAACATAACTGTTGATGAATACAAGGATAGTGAATAATGAAGTTGAGGGTGATGTGAAATGACATGGGAAGTAACCTATACTTGACAAAGGAATCCCTACCAAGGTCTTTTGTATCCCTATTAGCTCTAAATTTCATTTGATTGTAATTTTTTAAAAAATTTCTTCTGCTGTATCTATTAAAGTTCATTTGTGTAACCTTTTCAGGAATATGCATTGTACAAGTGAAATATTATTTATAGTATGTAAAGTAAAAAAGACTATAAATTAAAAACAGTTACATCCTGTTATGGAATCCAGTGAAAAAGATAACAAGATGTAACACTCACTTCTTTTGGGCAATGAAAAGGGCCAATTGGCATGAAAAGCAATAAAGGGCTTAACCACTATCTTTAGGTCTCCCCAGAATTTCCTTCAATTACCTTACCTTGATGACCTAGGTTTAGGGGAAATATATGTCTTTTAGCTGAAGTGAATAGGTAACTGAATATATCTAATCTAGTCAGTTATTCATTTTCCTTCCTTGTTAACTTATTTTCTAAGACTGAGTAGAAAAGATGGACAATCCCTTTTATATTTTCTTATATTGGTGGCTGGGGTTTAAAAATAGTTCTTAAATAAATATAACTACTAGTTTTGTAGTGTTCCCAAGTATTTATAGTATATCTTGCAAAAGAAAAAAAAAAGAAAGAAAGAAATGGCCAGCATCTGCAAACATTCTTTAGAATTTCCCTGGATTTTTGTGAATTATCCATAAATATTCAATTACTAGAAAACAAATCTAAACACCTATTTGTCTTTAGGGAAGGTGATGATGCCTGATTTCTCCAGTTAGAAACCCAGATGGCCAGCTTCTCTCTTTTTATTTATTGTATAATGAAGGCATGAATGAATAAAACAATCAAACTGGAAGAGCAGAATTACATGAAAGTTCAAGTTTTTTTCAGTTTCATCAGCCTTTAATAAGTCACTTTTCTAATTCCCTTTTCCTGTTTTCTACAAAGCAAAAAAGTTGATCCTTGTGGCTTTCATTCTTGCCATGTAGGACCCTTAAATATTCTGCTTCTACTGTGGTGTGGCTCTCCTTTGAAATGGTTATAATATCTGCCAATACATAGAAATCAACTTTAGTAAGTAGCAATTCTATATGTATATGGGCACTCTCAGTTCCTAGTAAGGCACCAGGGATCTGCTGAGAAGAGAATACATTCATAAAGTGTGCAATAAATAGAATGAGATGAATGGTGCAAGGATAAGAATACGAAGAACAGCTTAAAGAGCAGCAGAGAACAGACTGAGTCCTTTGATTTGTTTTGGTAGTTTGATATTAAGGAGCTTCCTTTTCTATCTAGGTTAGAAAGCTCATGTTCTCAAGCAAGTATAGTGGCTGGTTTCTAGGCAGCATGTAGTTACATTTGACCATACTTTTAACCCTGTTTTTATGTAGGCCAAATATTCTGGTGCCATTTTATCTATGAGGAACCTGAGGCCTAGATAGGTAAGACCACTTTTCTAAGTTCTTGGCTACTTTGTGGTAGATTTGGGATTTTAATTTATGTTTCTGGACTTATGTATTATCAATATTCATAAACTTCTGATTGAAAGAGATGTGTATGCAAGTTACAAACTTCTTATCCAAAAGATTCAAGATGATTTAGAGATGAAACTGACTGATCAACTAGCAGTTATTTTTCCTACTAAAATATATATCAGATAATTCAAAGACCCCAACTATAAAAACTTTTAAGAATGTGTTTTCCCACATACATGTAAATTCCCCCCAAAACCAATAAATCAGATCAAATATGTTTGGAAAGCATTAGTGTGTTTGCTATTCTCAATTAACAGGAAGTTGAGCTTGTGAAAAATACATAAGTACATTTACATCCATCGGGCCAAGTGAGTAATTTAAAACTCTTGAACATATCCAAATAATATGATGCTATAGAACTTCCTGGCTCAGGGCCAGCTGATTCCACAGTGACCTGAATATCCTGCTTTTGTCAAGAAAAGGCAGTTCAAGAAGGCCAAAATCTCCTTTGTAAATCCACCTGATTCTAGAATCAAAATTTTTTCTCTATGGGAAAAATACCAAAGAGGATTTGGAGAAGATCTTTAAAGGGATTTATCAACACAAATCTTTGATAAAATTAGAATTGGTCAAACAATTAAGTTTTTCATACCTTACTTTTCATAGCTTCTTGATCTCCAAGACCATGTTATTAATCAGTACAACCTGATTAATTTGGATATGTTTTGTCTCTCAAGATACATTGTAAACAAACAGGGCCATTGTACTTACTAGATGAACCATGAAGCTGTTTACCAATACCTTTCTAATATATCTAGAAAGCTTTTATGAAAGTGACTGCATTAATGGAAGGGGTTATTTTTAATGTGCCTGGGATAATGAAGACACAAAAAGTTGAAAAATATTTGAATATCAGAAAATTTACCACAGAGGAGAAAAAATAAGAAAACAAATCAGTGAGACTGAAAAAAAAAAATGGAGTAGATGATAGAAGCTTTGCTCATCCCTCTTGTGACTGAATAAAAGTGATGGAAACGTGGAGCAAACAGCAAGCAAAGTCATCTGGAATCTAGATGAATAGAAACAGTACAACTATAGAGAGAAACCCTGTATCAGTAGAAGGTAAGAGGGGGTGAAGACATGAGACTGCCAGGTCCCTAGTGGTTGAGTGTCATAGAGACTGTGGCAGCTACGGATGTTCCCCTTAAAGGGGACCTGTCCATGAGTGGACTTTCCCAGTGATGGACAAGCTTGTTCTGAGCACCAGTGTTGGGTCAGCTGCTTGGTGTGGGGGACTAGGAACTTACAGGAGGGCACTGAGTTGTAGGTGTGAGAGCCAGAGGTGAGGCTCTCTTTATTACTTCTCTGTTGAGCCCTCCCCGTTCCTAGTGTGTACACTCAGAGCTGCCATTGCTGAGACATCATGGAACTGGATAACAGTGGTTGCTCCACCCAGAGGATGCCCTCAAACTCCACTTCACCTAACTTGTGACCTCACCCAAGCCATATCTAGTTGTGTCTTTGGTGAGTCCAGTGCTCCTTACTGAGCCAACTGCAAGACTCACACTGGTGGCAACTGACCTCAGTTTCTGGCATGGCCTCTTGAGGCAACTATAAGCATGGCATCTATGGATTGCTTGCTGAATTTTAACAGGTGGTCTTGTAGGAACACAGGCTAAACTTGGCCTGTGGCTAAACTTGGTCTGCAGGTGAACTCTCTCAGGACTGTGCCACTAGATACCCACTCCACAAACCCATGCTAATAAGACTGGGAAACTTAAGAGCTTTGCTTAGAACATAGAAACAGCCAAGTGAGAAGACAAAGAAGTAGAAACCATATGAGAGAACAGAACAGGGATCCAGGAATAATGGAGTCAAGCAATCTAACAATGCAGAGTTCAAAACACTGGTTATAAAGATGCTCAATGAACTTAGGGGAAGTGTAGATAAATTCAGTGGAAACTTTAATAAAGATAAAAAAAACATAAATGAAAATTATAAAAGGGAACCAGTCAGAAATGAAGAACATACTATCTGAGATGAAGAGTATATTAAAAAGGATCAACAGAGTGAATGAAGAAAAGGATCGAAACACTGATATAGAGGATGGGGAAGCCAATAACACTCAATCAGAAAGACAATAGAAAAGAAGCCAAGACTATAATAACAATTTAAAGAGCAAATGGGACACAATTAAATGTAAAATTATTCATGTCATAGGGGTACCTGAAAGAAAACAAGAAGTTGAAAAGCTATTTGAAAAATAATGATGGAAATCTTCCCTCACCTGGTGAAGGAAATACACATGCAAGCCCAGGAAACTCAGAGAGTCCCAAGAAAGATGAACCCAAAGAGACCCACACCAAGACACATTATCATTAAATGCCAAAAGTTAAATATAAAAAGAGAATCTTAAAGCAGCAAGGGAAAAGCAGTTATTAGTTACCTCCAAGGGAGCACCCAAAACATTGGCAGCTAATTTCTCAAAAGAAACTATGGAGGACAGAAGGGCTTTGCAGAAAATATTCCAAGTGATGAAAACCAGGATCTACAACCAAGTATACTTTATCCAGCCAAGCTATCATTTAGAGTCAAAGGACACATAAAGAGCTTCTCAGACAAAAATAAGCTAAAGGAATTCATCAATACCAAACCAGTATTACAGGAAATGTTGGAAAGGCTTTTTAAGAAGAAAAAATATGTATCAAAAACAGGAATTAAGAATGGTAATAACTACATTCCTATCAACAAGTACCTCAAATGGAAAAGAGTTAAGTTCTCCAACCAAAAGTTGGAGTGGATGAATGGATAAGAAAACAAAACCCTACATATGCTGCCTACAAGAGACTCACTCTCTTCATATTAAAAGACACATAGAGACTAAAAGGAAGGGGATGGAAAAAGATATTGCCTTGATGGACCTAGAGGATATTGCACTGAATAAAATGGATCAGATAGAAAAAGTCAAATATCACATAATTTCATGTACATGTACAGTTTAAAGAACAAAATAAACAACAACAACAACGGAAACAAACTCATAGATATTGGTACTGCCACTATGGAAAACAGAATATTTTGAGGGCTACTAGATGGGAGTGGGGTTGGGAGGATGGTGAAAAGGGGCAAAGAGATTAAGAAGTACAAATGGATAGTTACATAAGAGACATTGAGATATAATGTGAATTATAAGGAAAATAGTTAACAATGTTATAATAAATATGTAAGGGGAAAGAGGGTTACTAGATTTACTGGGGCATTCACTTTGTAAGTTATATAGATCTTTAATTACTATGCTGTACAATTGAAACTACTATTGTATGCCAACTATAATTGAAAAAAAAAACTAATTGAATTGTACAATATAACTATGTGCAACTAATTGTCTATTATATTTCAATAAAGCTGGAAAAATTTTTAATTTTTAAAAAAATTTTAAACATCAATGAATTTTTAAAAAAATTTTAAACATCAATGAATTTTATTGATAAGAGTGAGGATTATGCTTTTGGCCCACAGAATACTTTGATAGATCACCAACATCTAGCTTACCAACATCTACTGAAAAATAATTTTCTTTGCCTGATCTTATTCTAGAGCCAAAAAATTATTTGAGACATAGAGACTCTTTTGTAAGGCAGTTAAAAAGCTTCAAGTAGAAAGCATTTTCATGGTTCTTCATGTATTTAAGTACGATGCCAGATATCTGGACTTTTAACCTGAGTAGCCTGTTAGGTTTCTCCTCTCCACTATTGTTCTCGTAATAAAAAAGAGTAGTCCTTATTTGGCTCATATACGATGGCAATGTTTCTTAGAATCATAATGGGGGAAAAGTCAATTCAAAATACCACATAGAAGGTGTGAAAATGGGCTTTGCTTAGGACAATTTTAGGCAAGACTTGCTCTTTGTCCAATCACCTCCTTTGTTGCTACACAGCTAGAGGGCTCTATGTTCTGTGGATTTACTCAGTCCTTCACTTGCAGTCAACACTTCTTTACTTAGGGAACAACTTCTTCTTGGTCCTGCTTTCTGAGAAATACTTGTGTTCAAATATATATTGAATGTATGTGAATGTTTAAAATATAAACATGTTATCACTTCCAGAAACAACATTTTAGTTCTAATGGGAACTTTCAGTACTCACGCTGTATCTCCACCCAACAGACTTTTGATATTTATTCACTCTCACTCGTCGTCCTATTTCAGGTAAAGGGTCTGCAAAACCAAAAACAAAATGTTATTAGACCCATTAGTACACTCCTAAAATGATTTATTCTTTAGTACTTCGTGCTCTGTTAGCATTAAAATAGAAGAGTAACATAATATTATTCTTCTCTCAATTTTCACTAATAATTTTAATTTAAAAATCATATTCTTATATATACAGAAATTGGCACAAAATTCATAGTAACTGATTTAACTGCCATATTAATAGGCAAATTACAATTAGATGTTAGTAAAGTGCTATTTCCCCTTACAAAACAAGGTAATTAACACTATCAATGGGCTGAATATGATTTTTAAATATTTCAAAATTTAGAGTTTCTAAAAAGTAAATTAAACATGGGTCAAAGTCTCTCAAGTTAAAACAAGGAAATAAGTATTTTTAGAAAGTCCCTCTCAAATAATACCAGGCTGATTATTTGAAAGTCATGGTTTATAGAACAAAATAAATCCTCAAAACTTCAAAATCTCTTGAAACTCACATTAGTTTCCGGCAACATTTGACATGTATTGGCAAAAAAAAAAAACATGCAATTCTTGAAATAGTTTCTGCAATTCACTCCCTTCATAAATTGTAAAAGAACAGTTTATGACATTGACAACAGTTTTAGTGAATATGCATAGATTTTCAAATATAATATTTAAGAATATTCCTTTAGGATATAGTAAAATGAAAAAATTTTGACCTTTGCTATGTTTATGTTAATATTATATCAAAAAAAGTGGTGCACTCATGCTAAGAAAAAGAGGACAGAAGTCAGTGCTTAGCAAATTCTATGACAATACATTATGAACCATGACACAATTTCATGAATGTTAGTAGGAACAGTGGTCAATTAAACTGTCTTTCTTGCTCATCTATCAGAAAATACAAGAAAAGTGTGTCTCTGACAAGTTCTTTCCTTCTACCTGTCATTGAGAATCTAATAGCCTCAATTATCAAAAGGAATAGTTGGAGAAAGAAAAGAGTATGATGGGACACAGAAGGATTAACAATATTAGAAGAAATTGTTTCTTTGCTATCCCTGGAAACAGACAATAGACTATAAATAGACAGAAATAGAGATAATTTCTTCATTCTTATAGAATATCAAAATACGTCAAACTTTCACTGTGAGTAAATCATTTTTGTATGTAAATATAATAAATCAATAATAAATATAAAAATGGATAGAAATAATATTATATAATAAAACCAGATTAACATGATTATAATCATGTATACTAATGATTTAAAAAATCAAAACAATATTTTCTGAGCTGTTTATCCCATGACTATAGTCCATTAAGGGAACAGTATACAGAGAGAATTTAATATTACCTTACGAGCATTCATCACTTTAACAGCTGTAAATGCACCCGTCTTTTCATGGAGTCCCTGAAACACAGGATAGTAATAAACATCAAATGCTAGCTACCTAATCAAACAATCAAAGGCAAAGTGAAAATATTAAAATTCAATAATGTAAAAAACTACAGCCCATCATGAAACACAAAATACCATATAAAGAATAAATATGAGGTATATATAGAGAACAGGAATATTAAATTATGAACATTTCAAGGAAATACCAAATATTTCACTAAAAATTCATACACTTTTATGGACCAGCTTTGCTTTTTCCCCTTTTTATTACAGTATTGTTGAAAAACAATATCATATTAATTTCAGGTGTATGACATAGTGAAATATATACCTCACAAAGTGATCATCATGATGTCTAGTCATCATGTGTCAGGGTAAAGTTATAACAATACTGACTATATTCCTTATGCTATACATTACATCCTTGTGACTTATTTCTTTTATAACTGGGAGTTTGTTCCTATTAATCCCTTTCACTTTTTTGCCCATCTCCCTAAACCCCTCCACAATGACAATCATTAGTTTTTTCTCTGTATCTATGAGTTGGTTTCTGTTTTGTTTGTTTTGTTGTTTTTTTTAGATTCTATATGTAAGTGAAATCACATGGCATTAGTCTTTTCCTGTCTGACTTATTTCACTGACATAATACCCACCCCTAAGTCCATCCATGTTGTTGCAAATGGCAAGATTTCATACTTTCTTATGGCTGATTTCATTATTTCATACACACACACACACACACATACATACATACACATATAATCGTCTTTATCCATTCGTTTATCAATGAACACTTAGGTTGCTTCCATATCTTGGCTATCATTAATAATGCTACTATGAACATAAAGGTGCATATACTTTTTCAAATTAGTGTTTTTGTTTTCTTTAGATAAATATCCAGTAGTGGAATGGCTAGGTTGTATCATAATTTACTTCATGGAGTTTATTACTTCCTTCTTTCTTCTTACATTGGACTTTGTTTATTTTTAATTTTTTGAATGACACCCATACTGTTATCAATAGTGGCTGTAGCAATTTACAATCCTATCAAAAATGCACAAGTGTTCTCTTTTCCCCACATCCTCACCAACACTTGTTATTTGTTGTCTTTTTGATAATAGCCATTCTGACAGCTATGAGGTGATATCTCATTGTCATGGTGATTTTCCTGATGATTAATGAGGTTAAGCATCTTTTCATGTGTTTGTTGGTCATCCGTATGTCTTCTGTGGAAAAATGTCTATTCAGGTACTCTGACCATTTTTTAATCAGATTTTTTTAATGTTGAGTTTTATGAAATCTTCATATATTTTGAATATTGAACCCTGATCTAATATATCATTTGTAAATATCGTTTTTTCCCCATTCAGTAGGTTGCTTTTTTATTTTGTTGATGCTTTCCTTTGCTTTGAAAAAGATTTTTAGTTTCATATAGTCCCATTTAATAATTATTGCTTTTGTTGTCATTGCCTGAGGAAACATATCCAAAAAAATATTTCTAAGGCTGATGTCAAAAAGTTTAGTGCCTGTGTTTTCTTCTAATTTTATGATTTCAGGTCTCACATTTAAGTCTTTAATCCATTTTGAGTTTATTTTTATGCATGGTGTAAGAAAGTAGTCCAGTTCAATTGTTTTTGCATATAAGTATCCAGTTTTCCCAGCGCCATTTCCCAGGACCTAAACAGAACAGACTGTTTTTCTCCACTGCACATTCTTATCTCCTTTATCATAAATCAATTGACCACTTAAGCATGGATATATTCCTGAGTTCTTTATTCTGTTCCATTGATGTATATATGTTTCAGTGGCAGTGCCATACATACTGCTTTGATTACTATACATTGCAGTATAGTTTTCAATCAGGGAGTATAATGCCTCTGGCTTTTTCTTTCTCAAGATTGCTTTGCTATTTGAGGTCTTCTGTGGTGCATACAAATTTTAGGATTATTTGTTTTAGTTCTATGAAAAATGCCATTGGTACTTTGATAGCAATTGAACTTAATCTATAGATTTCTTTGAGAAGCATTAACACTTTAAGAACATTAATTCTTCCAATCCATGAACATAGTGTTTCCAGAGTACAGATCTTTTACCTCCTTGGTTAAATTTAATTCTAGGTATTTCATTATTTTTGATGCAATTGTAAATAAAATTGTTTTCTTAATTTCTCTGAGAGTTCATTTTTAGAGTGTATAGAGGAAAAGCTTTTATGTTTTCATCATTGAGTATAATGATAACTGTGGGTTTGTCATATATGGCCTTTTTTATGTTATAATATGTTCCTCTATACCCACTTTCTTGAGCATTTTTATCATACAAGAAGGTTACATGATGTCAAATGCTTTTTTCTGCATCTATTGAGATGAGTATATGATTTTATTCTTTGTTTTGTTAATGTGGTGGATCATGACTACTGATTTGTGGATATTGAACCATCTTTTCCTCCATGGAATAAATCCACTTGATCATGGTTGATGATCCTTTTAATGTATTGCTGAATTCGATTTGCTAGTACTTTGTTGTGAATTTTTGCATCCATGTTCATCAGAGATAATGGCCTCTAATTTTTCTTTTGTAGTGTTTTTGTCTGGTGTGATATCAGTGTAATGCTGGCCTCATAAAATAAATTTGAACGCATTCCTGTCTCTATAAATTTTGGGGAGAGTTTGAGAAGGATAGGTATTAACTCTTCTTTAAATGTTTGGTAGAATTAGCCTGTGAAGATATCTTGGACTTCTGTTTGTTGGGAGTTTTTTTGATTAATGATTCAATTTTATTACTTGTAATCAGTCTGCTCATATTTTCTGCTTCTTCCTGGTTCAGTCTTAGAAGGTTGTATGTTTCTAGGAATTTATTCATTTCTTCTAGGTTGTCTAATTTTGTTGGCCTGTAATTGTTCACAGGATTCTCTTATGGCCATTTGTATTTCTGTGTTATCGTTGTACTTCACTTCTCTTTCATTATTATTTTATTTATTTGGCACCTTATCGCTCGCTCGTCGCTCGCTCTCTCTCTCTCTCTCTCTCTCTCTCTCTCTCTCTCTCTCTCTCTCTCATGGCTAAAGGTTTATCAGGTTTTTTGTTTGTTTGTTTTCAGTGGATCAGCCCTAGAGTCACTGATCTTTCTATTATGTTTTATTCTTTATTTCATTTATTGCCACTCTAATCTTATTTATTTCCTTCTTTCTACTTTGAGCTTTGTTATTTTTCTCCCTAATTATTTCGGTGCGAGGTTATTTATTTATTTATTTATTTATTTATTTATTTATTGCAGATTTTTCTTGTTTCCAGAGGTAGGCTGGTATTGGTATTACCTTCTCTCTTAGAATTGTGTTTGCTGTGTCCTATGAGTTTTGGAATACAGTGTTCCATTTTTATTTGTCTCAGGTACCTTTTTATTTCCTCTTTGAATTCTTCATTGATCCATGGTTGTTTGGTAGCATGTTGTACAGCCTCCACATATTTGAATTTTTTTCCAGTTCTCTTTAACTGATTTCTAGTTTGATAACATTATGGTCATAAAAGATGCTTGACATGATTTCAGTCTTCCTAAATTGAGACTTGTTTTGTAGTCTAACATGATCTACTTTGGAAAATGTTCTATGGTCACTTAAAAAGAATGTGTATTCTTGCTGTTTTTGGATGGAATATCATGTATATTTAGCTCATCTGACCTAATGTGTCTTTGAAGTCCAATGTTTCCTTGTTTATTTTCTATCTGAGTAATCCAACCATTAATGTATGTGTGGTGTAATATCTTCTAATGTTATTTTATTACTGTCGATCTCTCCCTTTATGTCTGTTAATATTTGCTTTATGTATTTGAGTGTTTCTATGTTGGATATATAGATCTTTATGATTGTTATATCCTATTGTTAGATTGATTACTTTATAATTATGTAATGTTCTTCTTTGTCTTTTACTGTGGACTTTATTTTAAAGCCTATTTATCTGATATCAGTAAAATTTTACCAGGATTCTTTTCATTTCCATTTGCATAGCATATCTTTTTTTATCCCTTCACTTTCACTCTGTATGTGTCTTTAAACGTGAAATCAGTCTCTTGCAAGCTGGATATGCATGGTCTTTTTTGAAAAATTCATTCATCCATATTATATCTTTTGATTTAATCATTTAATGCATTTACATTTTAAGTGACTATTGAGACAGGTACTTATTGACATTTTGTTATTTTTTTCCTGCTTGTTTTTGTAGGTTTCTCCATTCTTTTCTTCTTCCCCTGCTTTCTTCCTTTGTGGTTTGATGACTTTCGTTGGTATTATGTTTGATTTCCTTTCTATTTTTTTTGTATCTATTATAGGTTTTGGTTTGTGGGTAACATGAGATTCACATATAAAAACCTATGTATGTAGAAGTCTATTTTACGTTCATGGTTGCTTAAATTCAAAGATATTCTAGAAGCACTAGATTTTTAGCCCCATCCATGTTTTATGTTTTTGACATATTTTACATCTTTGTATGTGTGTTTGTGTGTGTATCCTTTAACTAATTATTGTAACTAATTATTGTATACAGAGAGTTTTACCACTGTCATTTTTTAACCTTCGCATTAGTTTGTAAGTGGCTGATCCACTACCTTTATTATATGTTTGCCTTTACCAGTAAGATATTTTCTTTCATATATATATATTTTTTATTCCTAGTTTTAGCCTTTCTTTTCTGCTTAAAAAAAGTCCACTTAACATGTTCTTTTTTTATTTTTGTAAGTCTAGTGTACTGGTGTTGAACTTCTTTAGCTTCTGATTGTCTGAGAAAGTCTTGGCTGTAGAGTTTTTTCTTTACACCACTTTGAATATATTGTGCCATTGCCTTCTGACCTACAAAGTTTCTGCTAAAAATTCAGCTATCTGGTAGTCTTATAGGGTTCCCTTGCAGGTAATTAGCTATTTTTGTCTTCTTGTTTTTAAGATTCTGTCTTTACCTTTAAATTTAACATTTTAATTAAGATGTGTCCTGGCATGGGTCTCTTTGTGCCATCTTGTTTCTGATTCTCTGTGATTCCTAGACTTTGATATCAGTTTCCTTCACCAGGTTAAAAAAGTTTTCAGCCATTATTTCTTCAAATAAGTTTTCAGTACCTTTCTCTCTCTCTTCTCTTTTTGAGATGCATATAATGCAAATATTGGTATACTTGATAGTTTCATAGGGGTCTCTTAATTATCCTCATTTTTAACATTATTATTTTTTATTATTTTTGCTGTTCCATTTAGGTGATTTCCAAAACTCTGTCGTCTGGATCAATGATCTGCTCTCATGTACTATCTAATCGGGTATTGATTTCTTCTAGTGTATTTCTCATTTCAGTTATTACATTCTTTAGTTATGATTGTTTTAAAAAAATATTTTCAAACATTTTGCTGAACTTTTCACTGTGTTTACCCATTCTTCACCCAAATTTGGTGAGTGAACATCTTTATGACCATTACATAGAACTCATTATCTGGTAAACTGCTTATATCAATTTCATTTAGTTCTTTCACTGGGTTTTTGTCTTGTTCTTTCATTTGAAACATATTTCTCTGTATTCCCATTTTATCTGACTCTCTGTATGTTTCTATGTATTAGGTATATTAGCTACATCTCCCAGTCTCAAAAGAGTGGATTTCTGAAAAAAAGGTGTCCTGTGGGGTCCAGTGACATAATCTCCCCTGTTCACCAAAGCCAGGAGGTCTGGATTATCCCCTTTGTGGGCTGTGTGGTTAGGCCACAGTTGACTTATTAATGTGCAGGTGTGGGGTATTAGCTCCCAGGCCTAATGGCTGTGATGACTGGCCATAACTACTGCAGATACTGGTGGACAAGATTGTTTCCTTGCCCAACTTCTTAGGAGGCCCAGTTATGACTGATGTAAGCATATTGGTGGATGGAGTTTGCACTGGCTCTACTGTCTGTGAGGCTCAGCCTCCACTGCTGCAAGCACACTGTTGGTTGTGGTTATTCCCTGACCCAACTTGCTGTGAGTCCTAGCTATGAATATAGCAGGCATGCTCGTGGGTAGGGCTGCTCTTAGCCCTTCTGTCTTTGAGGTTCTGCCTCAAGTCCTGTGAGCATGTTGGCCTGTGGGGTCTGGACTCTTGGAGTAGATGCTGCTTTGGAATGGGTGCCAGTCTTGGCTGAGGACACCCACTGAAGGTGGTGGATTGCAGGGAACTATCGAGGGGCTCCAGTGCTAGCTGAGCCTACATTTTGGGTGTGAAGGGGTAGGAGCTGCATTTGGCCAGGAGGGCTTGTTGGTTGTGGGGAGTGATCCTCAGGGGAATGCTAGGGTAGGGTAAGCAAAGTTAGCAAGTTTAATGGAGAGTGTCAGAAATGGTACCTGCCTATCAGACACGGTACCTGCCTATATTGAACCAGCTAGGGAGAAGAAGAGAAAAGAAAGGAAGAAAGAAAAAGGAGGGAAGGGGGGGACGGAAGGAAGGCAAGGAAGGCAGGGAAGGCAAGAAGGCAGGAAGAGAAAGAAGAAAGAAAGAAGAAGAAAGAAAGAAAGAGAGAGAGAGAGAGAGAGAGAGAGAGAGAGAGAGAGAGAGAGAAATAAGAAAGAAAGAAAGAAAGAAAGAAAGAAAAGAAAGAAAGAAAGAAAGAAAGAAAGAAAGAAAGAAGGAAGGAAGGAAGGAAGGGAGAGAGGAAGGGGGGAGAGAGAGCGTGTGCGTGTGCGCACGCGCGCACACACACACCAGCTCTGGAGATAGTTCAATAGATTCCTGCCTATCTAGCACATGCCCTAAAATTATTCAGTGTATCTCCTTCATGTATGACCCAGACACTTTTCATACTGCTGCCTCTTCACTGGGACTCAGAATGAGCAGTTTCATATTCTCATTTAAGAATAGGGTCTTGGTTTCCTATAGTCCTTCATTTCTCTTGGACATAAGCTCTGGTGGATTTCAAATTAGATGTTATGGGGGCTCCTCTTTCAAATTCAGGCCCTCTAGACTGAGGATCCCAATGTGGGGCTCAGATTTCTTGCTCCTTGGAGGAAACTCCATGGTTGTGATATCCTTTCTCCCTTGAGGATTGCTTCCCTGGGTCTCGACTAGACTAAATCTCTGTCTCTCCTACCCTTCTCAATGTGTTTTTTTCTCTGTATCCTTAGTTGTAGAATATCTGTTCTGCTAGTCTTTAGGTTGTTCTCAGAAAGAGTTGTTCTATATGTAGTTGTTTTGATGTGCCTGTGGGAGGGGGTGAGCTCAATATCTTCCTACTCCACTATATTGACCTCAGCCCTAGTTTTGTTTTACATGTTTGTATTAAATAGTGGACATAATTTGTCACTTGAAGGCACTGATTTATTTGTACATTTAGTCTAGGTTTCTACGGCACCGAAGCATCCAGAGAAAAAGTAAAAATTTAAGATTGGAGATGAGAAAAAGGAGATGTTATACCAAACATTTTTTTCATCGTATTATGTGTAGACTTATCTTTCTACTGTGTCCTTCTTCATACATTAAACAAATTTTTTCATAATTATCACAGGTAAGAGAAACACATAATTTAATGGCTGCTAATCCATTTATTATGCCCTCAGTGATATGAACCAAAGATATTTATGAAAGGAAAAAGTTGTGAAAGATTCTTTCTTATTGAAAGTATTTTAAGTTTTAAGAACTTAGTCCTATCCTAAATACAAGCATATATTTTATGCATTTATAGGTACCATTGGTTAAAACTTCAACACATTTTTCCAGAGGACACAATTCAACACAAAACATCTTGAATTTATCCTCTCAGGCCTGGCTCCATAAAGTAAAACCAGCAAACCTTGCCACTTCCCATCAGTGTTACAATCATCTAATCAGTATAGTTATTTAATGCTTAATTATTTGGCAAGAACTGGATTTATAATTTGAAATTATAGATTTATAATTTCAAATTACAGATTTATAATTTTCAAAAATGAATATATAGGTTTGTAATCAAAATTCTTATTTTGTGGCAAATGCCTTTTAATATTTTCAAGCTGTAGTCATAGAAAAAATTCAGTCTGTTGAATGAGTAAGCCTTCACCTTAAAACAGAATGCCTTATCTGATAGTTCTCTAGCAGATGATTTCATTCTTTTGATGTACTGGTGCCTCTTCAAAATGCAGGTTCATCCATAACCTCAGAATGTGACATTGAAAGCAAGGGCTTTGCAGAGAGGTATGGATTATGATGGCCAATGACTGGTGTCTTTATAAGAGAAAGGGGTGGGAAATTTGGATACAAAGACACAGACACCCACACAAAGGGAAGATAGTCATGTCATGACAGGAAGAAAGGATTGTTAAAAACCACTAGACGCTAGGGAGAGGGAAGGAAGAATTCTTCCATACAACATTCAAAAGGAGAATAGTCTTGCAGACTTCTAGCCTCAAGAAAAAATGACTAGATAAATTTCTATTGTTTAAATCTAATTTGTGTATTTATTACCATAACTATAGGAAACTAATACAGGGACACTCAAACCAAAGAACTGTCACTAGTCACAACTCTCACCTGAAAGACAACACTTTTCTGCTTATAAAATTATCAAATAATGGTTGATGTGTCTAGATAGTACTGTTAATATCTTGTGTAACCTGTCAAGTGAGTAAATATGCAAAAGATCAAGATTCCTTGAGTTCAGGAAAGTGATCTTTAACTATGTTGCTTATTTGTTGTCAAATTTCTTCTAAAGAATAAACTCTGAAGTATATGAATACTGGTTTTTAGATGATTAGGTTATACCTACATATTTTCTCATCAAAATAAATCTAATTGATCATAAAAGTTCAAAAGGAAAAAAAAACACTCTACCATTATCACCAATATTACAAGCAACATACGATTGCTAACACTTCTCCAATTTTCCCCACTGATAGAACTGATAGGATGTAATGCCATGCACTTAAGGTTACTTCAAGCCTATTGAGCAAGCCACAGTTTGTAAATGAGGCCATGTGTCAGAAATGGATCAAAAGGTTTTCTAAGAAATACAGTAACTCTAGTAACGTCAGTTCTTTCAAAATAATTGAACATAAACAACTATATTGGTTGATAATTGTAGCACTGATGGAAGTGTAAGGTTCTCAGTTTAGTTTATGGATCCAGGCCTGAAAGAATCAAGTCGAGGTGTTGTATTGAATTATTCCTTGGAAATTATATGCTTAAATTCTAACCACTAGGTATTTGCAGATGCAATCAAGTTAAGATAAAGTCATATCAAATTAAGGCAGGCCTAAACCAATGACCAGCACCCTTATAAGAAGCGGAAAATTTGGACACAGATAGGCAGAATGTCATGTAATGATGGAGACAGATATTGGACAGATGATTTACAAGTCAAGAAATGACAAGCTTGCAGCAATCACCCAAAGCTACAAGTGGCAAGGAAGCTTCTTACTAGAGACTTCAAGGGGAGATGGCCTGCAGACACCTTAATTCTGGAATTCTACTCCAGAATTGTGAGGGAATAATTTCTTTTAAGCCATCGATTTATAGTATTAGTTATGGTAGCCCTAAGTAAACTAGTACAAAGACTAGAAGGATAGAAATTAAACAAGGAAATGAGCTGGATTTTGGATAAGTTTAGAAACCACTGATAAAAGACAAGAAAATGTCTAAACTCAGTGAGAAGTTTAGGTGGAGCATGACAGATACCAAAGACTAAATTTTAAAAGAAAAAAAAGGTAGGTAGGCTATTGCTGATCAGAGAAAAGTAGTTAATGTTATGGGTATTAACCCTTACACATAAATGGTTTGCAAATATAATATATATTTTTTCCTGTTCAGCAGGTTTGTCTTTTATTTGTTGATAGTTTCTTTTTCTGGCAGAAGCTTTCTGGTTTGATGGAATCCACTTTTTATTTTTGCTTTTGCTGCTTGTGCTTTTGGTGTCATAGCCAAAAAAATCATTACCAAGACCAAAGTCAAGAAGTTTTTTTTTCCCCCTTTATGTTCTCTTCTAGGATTTACAGTTTCAGGTTTTTAAGTCTTCAATACATTTTGAGTTAATTGTTGGAGTGGTGTAAGATAGGGTTTAATTTCATTCTTTTGCCTGTGGACATATGAATGTTAGAAAATCCCATCATTTTTTACATCTCTGGGTGAAATACATATATATAATGTTTTTTAAAAAAATTTCTTTAGCCTTATCATGACTAGGAAGTACTGTTTTCCTAATTATTCATGTAAACACTTTCTAGTCAAAATTTTCTCATATTGTAATCACACAAATCAACATGTTAGAATTGGTTCTCATACACCTTTAAAAGAGTTCACATATTACTTCCTTGATACTAGGAGATTATTTATAAGCCAAAACTATTCTGTCCAACACCAATATTTGGTATTTAGCAAGATATTAGCCATATATTGTCTTATTTGACCAATGGTTGTAAGCCCAGATTTTTTAAAGGTCTTAAATCACAGACGTTATACTCATGACACACATTATGAGATAGCTGAATGTCTTTAAAAAGTACCACAATTGCCATAGAAGATAAAAAAATCTAACTCAGTTCTTATCCTCATTATCTGTGACTGATCCTCTCACTTGAAAATTGAACAAAATTATTTTGTCAGACAAGGTGTCCTAATATGGGTTTGGAAACATACTCATTGTGTCTACAGAGAAAATAAACCCCAGATCTTGGAACCATGTCCTGAGTTAATATACCTAATCATTACACAAGCTTTCATAGAAGTCTAGTATACCCAGATAATTGGTAAATGGTAAAGCACTGCTTGTTACCTAGTATTTCAAAGAATTCCCTCTGTAACTTGACTTTTTAATATTTTAAAAAAATTTTAGGTTTAGGGAATGGTTTTAAAGCTAGTACAGTGTGTTCCAGTATATTTCACCTACTTCTATTAATGTCAATATCTTATATGACCATAGTACTATTGTCAAAACTAAGAAATTAATATTGGTCCAATACTCTTATAATAAAGAAATCAAGAGAAGGCTAAGACTTGCAAGGACAGCAATGAATAATTAGAAAAGTTCACCAAGTGAAAAGATGTATCATTAGAGACCATGGCTAAGATTATTCACATCCTTGTGTTTCCTATTACTATGTACAGATGAAAGTTGACAGTGAAGAATGCTGGAGGAAAAAAATAATTCATCTGAAACACAGTGCTGAAGAGAGCGCTATAGATACTCTAGAGTATACTACCAAAAAGAAAACAAGTGGATCTAGAGCAAATCAACCAAACCTGCCAGAGCAAAAATGATAAAACTGAAGTTCTACTTTATATACATCATAAGAAGGCAGGGTTCTTCGCGAAATATAATAATGCTGGGAAAATTAGAAAGGGCAGAAAAGAGGAAGACCAAGTATGAGATTGACTGACATAAAAGAAACCATAAGCATGAGACTACAAGGGATGAACAGGCTGTTGAGGCAGAACATTGTGGACATCACTCATTCATAGGGTCACCAGGAGTCAGAACCCACTCCCTGGCATGTAATACATACATAATACTCTAAACTACATTGTAGTCTTTATTTAGATTTCTCCAGTTTTTTCCACTAATGTCCTTTCTGTAGACTGACCCGAACTGGGGTTCCACATTCCACTTAGCTGTCATGTCTCCTGAGGCTCCTCCAATCTGTGACAGTTCCTCAGTCTTCTTACTGTTTTTTCATGACCTTGACACTTTTCAATAGTATTAGTCAAGTATTTTGTAGAATGTCTATCGACTTGGTGTATTTATATTTTTCTTGATTAGACTGAGTTATGGGTTTGGAGAAAGCACACAAGAGAAAAGTGCTCAACTCATCACATCACGTCAGGGATACATGGTATGACCATGACTGACCACTGGTGTTGTTAACCTTTGTCACTTGGTTTAAGGGTCTAAGGAATCCACCAGGTTTCTTCATTGTAAAGTTATACATTTTCCTTTTCAAACTTTATTCATTAAAGGGATTGACATTGTTTTGAGAAGGATAACAATTTTTGAGCATTTATCCAGCAAACTGAGAAGTCATCTTGAGATAAACTAATTGTTCAGTGGTGCCATCTTGTGGCTCACTGACTATATAAAAGCTGCTTTATGATCTCCTTAGCTGAAGGCCATGTTAACAGATTGTCTTCCTAACAAGATCTTGAACCAGGAGCACCAAATTCAATTTCTAGGATGTACCTCTCTTTGATTACAACATATGTTTTATAACAAATTAATTTAAAATGTAATTTTTTTGGAAACACACATGGAGAATGCTATGAAAGGAGTTTGGTTTTGTACTGTTGAATGAGTACTAATAACCTCACAGTTTCACTGGATTTAGTGAATATTACGCAGGAAAATCTCAAGGAAATCCTTAAACTATAAATGTTGGGGATTTTGTCTGTTTTTTCCTACCATCAATAATACACACTATAATCCAGGAGCCACTAGCTACACTGGATTAACAATGTCTCCTTAAATAGAGTTTACATGCAAAGAATGACCTTTTAATTCTCAATCATCACAGAGCAAACAGAATAAAATCCTCCTGGTTTTCATTCCTATCATAAGAAAAGAAACTGCTGCTTAAATATTTTGTATAAGTTCACAGGCCCTCTCATATTTGTGTAACAGAAGATGATATATAGTAACAATGTTTTGTAGCAATTACTGATTTTAGGCTCAAGCTTTTGACATTTAGAATCAAATAATCTATATCTTCACCTCGGGAAACTCTTTGTCCTGTCATTAAACTCATTCAAATTATTAAAGTTTAATTATTAATAGATGCAGCTCATATGATAGGATTTTAGGGATAATAGGTCAACTACTCCAAACTCTCTCCCTCCACCCACAACCGCTAACAAAGTATAAAAATCATTCATTATATCTTAAATTTTATTAAATGAAACTCTCTGATTATTAAAATGTTAGCTGAGAAAAAAATACATTTAGTTATTTCTTGTCATTAACACTTTAGCATGAGTTAGATGATCAGAATAGAAAACTGTAAGAATAGCTATAAATATTTAAGTGTTGATGGAAGCAGAGGTGGAGGAAGGAAAGGCTAGAGTCTGAGGAGTTCCAGGAGAGGTCGTTCCTCAGCCATAATGAAGGTAGAAGGTGCCTGGAATGGAAAGCAAGGTAAAGGTGAGTGAGAAGGGATTCTCAAAGTGTGAAGGGAGTAAAGGGGATGGGGTGGGATGGAGAGGAGAAAAAACAAAATGTTCCAAGTACAAATTTTATTGGACAAATTTATAGTTTTAGGATGTATACGTCTGAAACAGAGGACAGAATCAAATGCAAAGACTAATTAACAACATGAATTCTTTGGTCTCAAATGTAGTCTAAATAAAGTTTGAAAGTTCAAGAGAATGAATATATGATATGATGTGAAGGTCTCAGCTAAATTTCTAAAAAACTTCCCTGGCCAATTTATGGTCTCACAACTATTTTCTAGGGTTGTACTTTATACATAGTAATTAGGATAAACCTGTATTTTTTTTCCAGGACCATTGAAATTACCCAGGAGAAAAATAAATTCTTCAATGTTTTGATTTCAATTTGGCAAGGATTTGTGTTCTTAATGAATTAATTTAGATAATCAGATAAAGCTTATTTAGTCTGTCTCCCCCAGGAAAAAGACTTTATTATTGTGATGCTATTCAGTGGCTCCAAGATGAATATTAACTTTCTGAATCTGCCTTATAAACAGAAAGTGTGGCATGTTCCTGAATTTAAGATACTGGTAGCATATTTAAAACATTTTTGAAAGGTATATGTAACAGCTTTAAACAAAAAACAATATAAGAAAATCTTATATACACAACAAAAAAATGAAGAGATGGTCATAACATAATTCTAGTTTACAAATGAACTTGTACTAGTTTTCATTAAACACCAAATGCCTCAATATATTTTGGAAAGTCAAATTGCCACATTTCAGATTATTTCCAATTGAGGGAAATACCTCAAATGTAAGAAAGCAAGATCAATTTGTACATTGGGGATCCAGAATTAAACTATAAGTTACTCAATAATTGCAGAAGAATTACAAAAGGTCAGTATCCTGGTCACTTGAGACTTAGCCTTGCCATCTTCTAACCGACTAACCAGTCTACCATACTTCCTTTCACCGCACAGCATCACACGATTTCCACTTTTGATTTACAGGTCTGTCCTCGACCTTTGACCTGCTCAAATGGAGATAAATAGCTATTCTAGTTCATTATATTTTTGTTAGCAAATCTAGGAGATCAATGTAAATGTGGAAGAGATAGTGGGAGGTAGTGATAGAAAGGGAGCAGATGATGGCCCTAAGTGGGTTCAGTCTTCTCAAATCCTTTATAAGTACAGAATACATTGACAATGATATACAAGGTACATTGGGTAAATTAGTTACCTACAGAAAGTTATAATGGAAAAATACATTAAGGCAATCAAATCTAGTTATCAAATAAATCATTATATCAGGGATTCAGTCACTCCATCAATAAAATCAGGAAGTATTTAAAATTATTGATATTTAGGAATATATTTCTTTCATTTGGTATTTCGAGTGCTAGCACAGTTGCAGGTACATAATAAACACCCTTTTAATGAGTTCTAGTTGGTTGAATGATGAATAGAGTAACTGAGAAGGCTTTCCAGAGAAGTAGATTGTCAACTGGGCCAACCACAAAGACGCATAGAATTTGAACTGATTCTGAAGGGCATGGTGGATCCAATGAGTTACACACCAAGACCAAAGGCTATGAGATAATGCTGAGTATGAAGGCATAGTCACTGAACAAAAAATGAGAGAAGAGAGAGAGAGAGAGAGAGAGAGAGAGAGAGAAGAAGAGAAGGAAGGAAGGAAGGAAGGAAGGAAGGAAGGAAGGAAGGAAGGAAGGAAGGAAGGAAAGAAAGAAAGAAAGAAAGAAAGAAAGAAAGAAAGAAAGAAAGAAAGAAAGAAGAAAGAAAGAAAGAAAGAAAGAAAGAAAGAAAGAAAAGGAAAAGTGGGAGTGGCCAAAAGAAAAGAGAGGTGAAAAAGAAAGAATGTAGGAGAGCGCCTATTTCTATCATGCCGGTGTAAAATGTTTCAGTGTTAAAATGTTTAAAGTAAAATCATGTGTGAAAGAAGAAAGAGAATGATCATATTAGAAATAGCCATTAGTTGTTTAATACTTAATGACTGGCTTTTCTTCATTAATGGTCTGATGCAAAGCTCAGAGTCGTTAAAGCAGTGAATAACCAGAACTGAATTTCAATAATGATCATTTTCTTGTGGATTACATATTAAACCATAACAAATGATATAAAAATGCAGTGACAGCTGTGTTCAAAAATCCATCATCTGGCAAGCAATTAATTACCATGTTTTTCCCCAGAAAGAATATGAGGGCAGTCCTTGATGGCCTTGTATCTTCATTAGGTTAAAAAACTTTATGTTAATCATGCAGTTAAGGAAACTTGTGGAAAGACTGCTGACTATTCAGTAGTTTCTCCATAATATGAGTTATTTGTCGCGCTTGCCTTTTTTGGCAAAGGTAAACCACATAAGTCCGGGCATTCTTATTTCTTCATTTGGTTTTGTGATGGCAGGAGGCCACAAGGCACTCACTACACACACACAACTACACACACTACAACACAACATTTGGTAACCTTGTTTTTTCATTCACACAGTTTTCTTCTTCTAGTCATTTGGATTCCACCTTTCTCCTAGCAAACAAAACCAAATGATGCTTCAAGGCCACCAAGAGTGTAAGCCATAGATGGCACACACATAGAGTACTGTGTGCTGTGCTGTGAGAGGGATGTGCGCTAAAATATGTTTTTGTCATCAGTGTCTATGCAGAAAAATGACAACATGGTACTGGAGAAAACATGAAGGTTAACAAGTCCATATCCTGACACCTAGCAGGGTCTTTCCTAAAACAGTGCTTGAGATGGGAAGTTGTAGTAGTTTGGTTCTTATTTGGAAGTATTTTCATTGTTCCCCCTTTTAATCTTTATCACCAAAAAACAAGCTCAACAATACCAGAAGGACAAATGGGTTGGAGCAGTAAGGGTCTGGAAGTGTGGCTAAGATTACAGAGAATATAGCACCCACTGGTAGTAGTAGTGGGTGCATAGAGTTGGGGACATATATAGAAACATGTCAATTACCCTCCATCTCACACTTTATTCATCAGGAACTTCTAAAGATTGTCAAAAGAAGAGATGCAACCTGTTTGGGGAGCTTCTTAAAGGAGTTCTACAGGCTTCAATTTTAGATTTACTTTAAAAAGTTTTAAGGAACTCAAAGATGTATAGGTTTTTGTTAAGTGCTATTTGATAATTGACAAGATTATGAAGATACACATTTTTTTTTTACAACCGCCATAAAGCATAGTACACTATTAGGCCCTCATTACATTTGATTGAGGGGTAACAGTTATTTGGCTGCCAAAGAGTACTTACTAAAGAGATTCTCTGATTTGGTATTTGCATAAGCACCCTATCATCACAAAACTTTTTGGTCAATTTATTTTAACTAGAAAAAATAAGTTCACCCATTATTACCACACCTCAGCCCTCACATATGGCAACCACTATTCTGTCTCTGATTTATGAGCATGCAATATATATATATATATATATATATATATATAATTTATTTATTTATTTAGATTCCACATGTAAGAGAGATCATGTGGTATTTGTCTTTGACACATTTCACTTAGCATAATAGTCTCAAGGTTTATTCATGCTGTTGCAAATGGCAAAATTTTATTCTTTTTTATGTCTGAATAACATTTCATTGTACACACACACACACACACACACACACACACACACACACACCAAAATTTGTTTCTCCATTCATTCATCAATGAACACTTAGGTTGTTTCTATATCTTGGCTATTATAAACAATGTTGAAATGAATATGGGGATTCATTTACCTTTTTGAATTAGTGTCTTCACTTTCTTTTGATGAATATGAAAAAATGGAATTTCTGGATTATATGGTAGTTTTATTTTAAATTTTTTAAAGAACATCCATTCTGTTTTCTATAATGGCTGCACCAATTTACACTCTCATCACAGTGTTCTTTTTTTTTTTCAGCATCCTCAGCAACTTGTTATTTCTTTTCTTTTGGTATTAGCTATTCTAATAGACATGAGGTGATATCTCATTGTGGTTTTGATTTGCATTTCCATGATGATTAATGATATAGAGCATCTTTTCATATACCTGTTGCCCATCTGTATATCTACTCAGAGCTCCCTATTTTTTAATCAATATTTTTTTTTACTATTGTGTTATATGAGTTGTTTATATATTTTGTATATTAATACCTTATCAGGTTTATAATTTAAAATATTTTCTCCCATTCAGTAGATTGACTTTTTAATTTTGTTGATGGTTTCCTTTGCTGTTCAGAAGCCCTTTCGTTTGATATAGTCTCACTTTTTATTTTTGATTTTGTTGCCTTTGTTTTTTGTGTCAGATCCAAAAATCATCACCAAGATCAATGTCAAGGAGCTTACCACCTGTTTTCTTTTACGGCTTTTATGGCTTCAAGTCTTACATTTAAATATTTAATCCATTTTGAGTTAATTTTTGTGTATGATGTAAGATAATGATCCAATCTCATTCTTTCACATGTGGCTGTCCAATTTTTCCAACATCATTTATGTTGCTCTAATAACTCGAATGCAAATTTACTCTCATGATATATAGATACAGATATGAAATTTCATATTATAGCTTTGTAATATAGTTTGAAATCAGAGAGTATGATACCTCCAGCTTTGTTCTTTTTTTCTCAATTGTTTCGTCTATTTTGTTTTTTTTATGGTTCCATACAAATTTTAGAATTCTTTTGTTCTATTTCTGTGGAAAATGCCATTGACACTTTAATAGGGATTGCATTGACTCTATATGTTGCCTTGGGCATTTATGTATGGACATTTTAACAATATTAATTCTTCCATAAGCATGTACTATCTTTCCATTTATTTGTGTCTTCTTCAATTTCTTTCATTACTACCTTATAGTTTTCAGTGTACAAGATTTTCACCTCCTTCTTTAAATTTATTCCTAGACATTTTATTATTTTTGGTGCAATTGTAAATTATATTATTTTCTTCATTTCTCTTTCTGATAGTTCAGTGTTTGTGTGTACAGAAACAAATTTTTTTTGTATATTCATTTTGTATCCTATAACTTTACTGAAATATTTTAGTAGTTCTAACAATTTTTTTGATGGAGTCCTTAGGGTATTCTCTAGATAATCTTATGTCATCTGCAAACAGTGACAGTTTTACTTTTTTCTTTCCAATTTGAATGCCTTTTATTTTTTTTATTGCATAATTACTCTGACTAGGACTACAATACTCTTTCGAATAAAAGTGGTGAGAGTTGGCATCCTTGTCGTGTTCCTGATTTAGAGGAAAAATTTTCAGGTTTTCACCATTTAGTATGATGCTAGCTGTGGACTGATTGTATATGACCTTTATTATGTTGAGATACATTCCCTCCATCTACACTTTGTTGAGAGTTTTTAAAATCACAAATGGATGGTGAATTTTGTCAAATGTTTTTTTCTGTATGTATCAAGATAAGTATGTTTTTATTATTCATTTTGTCAATGTGATATATCGCACTGATTGATTTTTAGATATTGAACCATCTTTGACTCCTAACCACCACTGAATAAATCCCACTTGACCATGGTTAATTATCCTTTTAATGTTTTGTTGAATTTTGTTTACTAATGTTGTCTTAAGGATTTTTGTATCTATTGCCTGGAATTTTCTTTTCCTGTGGTATCCTTGTCTAATTTGGTATCGGGATAATGCTGGCTTGTAATATAAGTTTGGAAAAGTTCCTTTCCCTTCTCTTTTTTTGGAAACATTCAGAAGGATTGGTATTACATCTTCTTTAAATGTGTTGGTAGAATTCACCAGTGAATCTGTCTGGTCCTGGACTTTTGTTTGTTGAGAGGTTTTTGACTACTGATTCAATATTCTTAGTAGTATCAGTCTGTTCAGATTTTCTGTTTTATCAAGACTCAGTCTTGGTAGGTTATATGTTCCTAGAAATTTATCCATTTATTCTAGGTTGACCAATTTGTTAGCATATTAATTATCATTGTATTCTCTTATGATCCTTTTTATTTCTTTGGTATCAGTTGTAACATCTCTTTCAGCCAAGTGTATTAAAGTTGAAAATTATTTTTGGTGTGACTTTCTCCTTTTGGAGCGAGCTCAGAAGAAGCAGCAGGAGATACTTTTGGCTTGAAGCATATGGAGACTGAACTTGAATAAATACTATTTTAACCTTGAAAACTCAGGATTTTAGGTCTCTATAATCAAGCTGCTACAACTTTCAGAGTAAACTGTATACATATACACTTATATATACATATATGTGTGTATACACACACACACACAGAGTTCATGACAAATTGTTACTGTTAGGTCAGTATGAAGAAGTTTCATACTTGTATAAATATATCATTAGGGTAAATTTGCATTCAAGTTGTTTCAGCAACATAAATAAAACTTAAATTATAGGTTGGTACTGTATATTCCTAAGGTATCATAAGTTTCTTTTACCTAATTAGTCTACTTACCTATCCGTGTTAGCTTTCAGACCAGAAGCTCTCTAAGGGCGCATTCTCTCTATATACAGCTTTAAAGTTTAGCACAATGTCTGGCACATCACCAGCACTCAGTACATATGCGTTGAACTAAAGCAAATCAATCTCCACATGGAGCTCTAAATTAGGGGAGGAGGTGCATGGGCAAAGGTTTATATATTGGTCTGAGATGGTGGAGGAGGCACAAGGACTTTTAGTGCCAAGCTATGTGGGTGAAGGGTTAGAGAGAGACCAAAGTCCAATATGCCAAATGATACACTGGGGTTTCCTGACTAGGACTGTGAAATGCTGCATTGCAGCAGGATACTTCAAGAACTCAAAGGACATTATTTGTCCGTAGGTGAATTTCATCTTCTTGACCCTAAATCACCTTTGTGGTTTTACTGTGAAACCATTCAAAGCTTCTCACAACTCCTTTTATTCAGAGAGCCTCAACTGAGAAGATATGAGCTAGTTAAGATCAGAGGGCAGGAGCTTACAAAAGTACTAAAAGTGCAAGGTTCTTGCCGAATTATTATAAGTTTGGTTTGTCAATTGACATTACCTAATTCTTATCCATATTTTTGCTAACTGTGGCTACTATACTCAAAGCTTCTTCCCCAAAGTTCTGTTGTGGTTATGTCAACTACGAGTACATGAGATGGTGAGAGCCCCAAGTTCTTCATCTTTTTTTTTTCTTTAGAAAAGCCCCAAATTACCCAAGCCCTGGCTAAATAGAACTAAATATATGTACTGAAACAGAAATTTTGTAGTTAAGCTACTTAACCACCACCATAATCCAAAAAAATAATATTTTTCATTATCCAGAAATATGGGATAGTCATGGTTATGCTTATTAGACCTGTGAAAGGAGTTGTAGAGGGCCTTCAAGGTTTGGTGGTTTTGTAGCTTAGAAACTGCCCTGTAATTTGAGGCAGTTGTGTGTGCTTATACAGCAACTTCAACCCAGTTTTACTACCCTTGTTATTACTCCTGCAGGGAAAAACAGTTCAAAATATGTAGTAACATCATTTGCAAATGAAGCTGCTATCTATTGCATTCAAACAGACAATTACACAAAATGGACAATAAAGCTAAATGTTCTTGGCTACAAAATACATAACATTTGTCGGAAATAAATGAATAGCTACTAGTAGGCAACTAAGGAAGACCTCACTGCACTGCTATGTGACAAGTATATCCCCTTCTACAGGAAACAAAAGTACAAAGCCACTGAGTTTCTTGTTACAAATAGATGACATCATAAAACCTTCAAAGTTGGTCACAAATTAAAGTTTAAAGTCATAATCTGTAACTGTACTCATGCTGAGGAAACTATATAGGAATTCTGTGAGACTAAGACCCACACTATGTCAAATCTGAAAACACTTCCAAGCAGCTTTATTCATGAAGTATAGTGAAATCATGATCAAAAAGTGACATACTAGTTCTCTATGTGTGAAGTTTCCCCACAATGATATTCTTTTTTTTTTCATTCTAAAGGACCATATAGTACAAAAATAAAAAGGGAACTCAGCTGTTAGAAGCCACTTTTATATCCAGATATTTTCCCCTCTCAGCTCAGTTCCCATTCTCTCCCTTTGTCAAAGATAGTATACATTTTTTTTTCCTTTAGGATTTGTCCAAGCTTGATCATGGATCAGTGGGTAAGGTTATGGGCAAGGGCAAAGAATCAAACCTTCTAAAAGCAAACAGATTCAACACACAACATACAATACTTCATTGCAATGTCACAATGTTTTTAACACAGATTGCTCTCTTTATGCAGTGCATGAATCAGTTAACACTCATGCAAAATGCATTACATCTGCTCAGACAGATGCATGCTGTGTGTTTCTAGTTCTAGCAAACAGTAAACTAGTTGAAACAAAAGCACTGAGGCAGATGAGTGATGTGTAAGAGAGCGACTCAACCAAAAGAAGCAGTTTTGCCTCAAAATCTACCAAAACAGGATTCTCAACTGTCCCAGTTCTATCCAGAGTCCTTAGCATGAAGCTAAGGTGAGAGGATGTCTATGCTTAAAGGAAAAAAATTCCTTATAAACTGAATTGTCTTCACATCTACATCAGTATTTAGCAGATCTCAAAAGTACTTTAGGAACACCACATTTTGACTGGGGTGGGCACTAAGACTTAGGGAAATGCGAAGGAGGAGTAAAAATTAAAAAGATAGGAATAGTGGAGAAAGTGAGAGAAGAGACAGGGAGTAGAAGAGATTAAGAAAGGAGATGAGGAGGGAAAATGGCTTCTATTGAAGATAGGCCAAAAAACACCAACAACCTGCCAGCTCTAGTCAATGTTCTAAAACACAGATATATGAAAAAGTAAAGGACATCTTCATCAATATCAATTTGTTAATTTACTACTAACTCCCAGGACCTGCCAGCCTAAAGAAGTTTGGGAGTCCTCATTCTAGGCTCTGAGTCAACTTAGTTACTTCTCATTGAACTGACCTTGAACTGACCTTTTGGGTAATGCTCTATGTCCTAGATGTTTATTCCCTTAACTTTTCACTCTGCTGCCTGATTTCTTCAGGATCTTGTTTCAGCCTTTTCAAAGTTGAAGCATTAGCTAATCTTCCCTTACTGATGTACTGGGAAGGTCTTGTCTAGTAACCTCCCTTCTCACCAAGGTACTACATGTGCATTTTAACTGGAGCTGTCTGCTTTTTGGTAGACCTTTTTTAACTCTCAGGAAATAACTAGGCAGCAGGAATTTCAGCACCTTTTGGTTGCTACAGTGCTGGATTTGCTAATAACAGGCTATTTACATCAAACCTATAGACATGAAATCTGAAGAGAGTGAAATCAACTGAAAGGCTCAAAGTTAAACCTCTCAATGTATCCTTCACAGTCGTGTGGCAAACAGAGGTGGGGAAAGAATAGTAGGATATCACCATCCAGAGAAGGCTGAGCTGAAAACTGTAACATGATAAAAGGAAAAGGATGCTTAATGCACAGGAAAATAAAAAAATCCAAATACAGGAAGATCTTAGTTAAGAATATCCAAAAGAAAAGTCACCAATGTAAGTTGAATCTAGCAAGGCAACATGGAAGACTAAGAGACTAAGGCAATACTAAGGCTGAATAATGAGGCTGAAGATAAGGCTGGAAACACACTGTTATATAAAATCTTATTTTCATAATAATCTGAAATCTGCGTGGGTGTGAGTGTTAGGGGGCACTGTATGTATAGCAATGATGATTCCTAGATTTGAAGGAAAGGAACAAAAGTGATATAAAGGATCATGGGAGCATATAGAAACCAACTTTGCCTTAACAATTTTAAGTTTTTTTGTTTTTTTTTTTTGGTCTCTTTTTTTTTTAATAGTTTTGCCTTTTTTCTGTTGTATATCCCACCAGTAGTCCCCAAGATTACTAGCAAAGCCACAGTTAAGCCCAAGACTCCTTTACACTCTAATGATCTTTCATTTTCACACAACCTTTCACATTTAAGAAGCACTTATTAAATCCCACCTATATAATAGACACCAAGCAAGACATTATAAAAATTACAGTTTTTTTAAAGGAATGTTTAATATAGTAATAAAGACACACACAGTATCATAATGCAGGAAATAATGTGGCAATTTTTATAAGGTACAAAAGTTACAGGGTCCTTGAAAGTATTAGAATTATATGTAAGATTTTCCTATGGAAACTATTTTACAATTCCCAAAGTCAATAAAATTCTACAAATTTGATTATTTACATATTCCCAAAATATATTTGAATTCATAAGTAACAGCTGCACACTTTTAGGTCATAGGTTCGATATAGTCTCATTGATTATAATGCCACATATTACTATTATAATAATATGCTTCAGGATGTACCCATGATTAAATCCAATGGAGCAAACTACTAATTTTTGGAGGATATAAGGGAAATAACTGGTATAACAAGCAAGCTGATTTTTTACATTTTAATTTCCATTTATAATGGAAGAGAGTTTAATCTATAAAGAGCTTAGTGAATTCAAATTCAGGCAAAAATGCACTGTTTAAATATTACCTTAACTAGCTAAGCATTTTTCTGACAATCTTGGAATTATTAAAAACAGAAGCATGTTTGATAAGTTTTTGTATCAGGGTGGGCTTGTATATATCAGGGACTGAGGGCTAATTATTAATCTGGTATTAGGCCTCTATGTTTATGTGGTCTCTCTGTAACTTTAGCAAGCTCAGTTCATCTAATCATTGGACCTTTCAAAAATCATACATCCACACCTGGCTTAGGATCAGAATATGAAGTCCAGAGAAGGCAGTTCACACATACCTGACTTGGGCAAGAAAGCATGAGAGTGACTTTGCTTTCTGAAAAGATTAAACATATTATTCTTCATTAATTTAGCAGAATTTTCAGAAAAACCAATCTGAATTACTTCAAAATCTAAATTAAGTACTTCAATATATTGATCAAGATTGCCTAATGGGTAACATTAGGGAATCTTCTTTAATGATTGGATAAAAATGATTTTCAATTAACTTATCAAGACTATAGTTTTCACTATTTTCTAAAGCATTCAATCTAACAAAAATTAAGTGAATGCCTGTTTGCAAAGCATTATGCTAGGAAATGTGATAGAAAAATGTAGTACTACCAAAAGGACTTGAAAAAAACTGTTATCCTAAATAGATTAAATAATGTTCTTATAATTTTCTATTATATTAATTTGCTTAACAAGACTTTTTTTTCCCAATCATCAATAAGCATTTATGAAATATTATGATGGGTTTATCATTATTATTTGATATGCATGGAAGTTCAAAAAGCTTTTTTCTCATTTAAACAAAAGTATTATTGGATTGGAAAGAATATCTGAATAAATATGTTTGAGTATAAATTAATTATTCATTTCTCTATGAGTTATTTACATATGAATGTGTTCAATTTCTAAATACATGAGGATTTTTGTCACCATTTTGTTGTTTGCTTTCTAAATTGTATTAAATTTTGGTCAGAGAAGTTATTTTGCAGGGTATAGATTCTTTAGTATTTAAATTTTTTAATACCCGTCATATTATCAATTTTTAAAATATCTCTTATGGGCTGAGAAAGAAAGTTTATTCTCTAATAGTTCATTGCAGAATTCTATGTATTTCTAAGAATCATGCTTGCTAATTATAGTTTTAATTAAATTTTTTGTCAACCTGATCTATAAAAAGTCTTTCATTGTGGTTGTGGATGGATCAATATTCCTTGTAATTCTGTCACTTACTTTTAAGGTATATTTTTAGGTACGTATGCATAGAAGTTCTGCTAATTTAGTACTTTATCAATAAATTTTTAATTGTATCATAATGCAATAAACTTTATCACTAATAAAAATATATTTAATCCAAGAAAAATATTCATTTGGGACTTTATAATACAAATTGAAACCTATCATAAAAAAACTGCTGACTTTTATTGCTTACTTTTTTCATGTTTTATTTTAAGTGCCTGACTTACATTTTTTGAGAACTCTGCCACCTAGAGTACTCCCAGGCCAAGCAGTGTTCTTTGGCCAAACTTTTAAAACAAAATAATTGACTGAACTGTTTTTTTACTAAATTCATGGACAGATGGCTGTGTTGGCAAAATATAAATGAGGAAAAGATTATCGTTCCATAGCAATGCCTACAAAGCTGTAAGACCAATATGTTTTTCCTTAATAAGTCTTTTACAGTTGTAGAAATAGAGCTAGAGACCTGCAAAGAAAGGTGGCAATGAGTTTTTTTCTGTATTCCAATTTTATTTATTAATGCACAAAATGTAATTCCTTTCCAGCTCAAATTACAGTATTTTCCATAAATAATAGTCAGTAGCCTTTACCACCTGTGTGGGTTTAAATGTTGGTTGCACTCATTAACAGTTGCTCAAACATTATAGGGTTTTCACTTCAGCAAGACAATTTAAAAAGAAAAAGATTGCACTCTCTCTCCAAGCCTATACTTGGGATTCACAAAACCAAAGCACTCGTTGCAAGTGTCTTCACTGGTGATATGGTTATGAGTCACTGTCAGTAAGGTAATTTAGAATTGTTATTTATCATACACTATATCTTTACTTCATTGTGGATTATGAGATGCAAAAAAATCCAATATCTTTAAGGGACAGTACCTGAAAGAGTATGAGCTGCTCAGGGGCCTTCGCTCCACTAAAAACCCGAACACTCTACCCAGCCTACACTCCAGGTAGGGGCTTAGAGAGATAGTGAGATTGTTTTATAACTGTCTTGCTGAAATGAAACCCTGCAGTATATTTCAGCTGTCAAGGAGTACAACAATCATTCGAATTCAGGAGAGATGCTCAGATTAAAATAAAAATCAAAGACAACTTTGAAAGGAAAAAAAAAATCGTCCAAGAACAGCCTGAAGTGGATATGTGTGGGAGAACAGGGAAATGGAGGAGTAGACCCAACCATTTTAACTGGGTGATGGTGGAACTGCTGACGGTATGATTAGCAGTAGACTGCCTTGGTGCCACACTAGGGGAAAGATGAGTGAGGTGGGGGGGGAGACAGAGAGAGAGAGAGAGAGAGAGAGAGAGAGAGAGAGAGAGAGAGAGAGAGAGGAGAAAGGAGGAGGAGAAGGAGAGAGGAGGAAGAGGAGTGGTAGGGGGAGAGGAAAGAAACAGACTAACTCTTTCAAATATGGGCAAAGTGTGTAACCAAAGCAATTCATTCTGCTGGTCCTGTGAAGTTTGCTAGTATCTCAGCAAAATCAGACACCCTAAATCACCTAGTTTTATTCTCCCAAATTTACTCTGGCGTGACCAAGTCTAGCCATATAGAAAGCCTAGTGGGAAATAGTCTTTCTACCTTGACAAGTTTAACTACCATATAACAGAAGTAATTGAAGTGATGGTAAATTAATATTTCTAGGAAAGTTTAGGGGCATTGGGTTATTAAGCTGAGAGAGAAGATTCATTGGTAACCTGGCGACCATTTCTAATATACAGAAGGTCATGAATGCTGCTGTAACTATAGGAACTGAAAAGGAAATAAGCTTAATTAAAGCAGGAATATTTTGACTAAGCTCAGCAAGAATTCTTTGACAATTAGAATGGTTACACATGGGAATGAGTTACTTTCTTTTCACAGAGACTTTTAAAAACTCTCTGTGTGATGTGTGGTGTGTGTGTGTGTGTGTGAGTGTGAGTGTGGTATGACTATCTAACCTGAAAGTTTGAAATTCAACCAGTCTAAATATAGTGGGTATTGGAATACAACTCTCTATTCCATGATAGTGATAGTATTCAATAATACTTCTTTCCTCACTGTTGCAACTTCAGCTTCCTTAGAATCGTCCCTAGTGTTTCATATTGACTTTCTTTCTTGCCTTTGCCTTTCAAGAAATACAATCAATGTGACACAAAAGCCTAGGCAAAATTTCACAAAAATAACCTATCATAACATCCCAGAGCTTAACTATTATTCCTTCCTACTGTTTTACAATATTGGCTTTGATTTTTCCTAGGCCTACCCTGCAGGATAAATGAAAGATAACTTCTCCTGCTATTTTCTAACCCTATATTTACTAAGGTTCTAATCCCTAACCAGCCATTCACATTTGGAATATTTAAGGACAAGTAAAGTATGAACTGCTAGGTACTATGCAGGGATTCTCTGACACAAATGTATTGCCCACTGGAAACACATTCAATCAACTTACTGAGATGCATTATGGCACAATAAGCACAAGCTTGGTTTTAACATTTGTCATTAACTGTATCATCATAAAAGTTGACTTAGGAAAGTTAAAGCCACAAACACATCCATTTTAAAACCAACTTTTTATCTGTATAATTTGTACATGAAATGATCTATGTCATAATTCTAAAATATTATGTCACTCATTGCTATTCTTTGAAACAAATCTCTGGGTAATCTGAGCCAAAGAAATTATTTGGAAAAATCCTATTCAGAGACTAAGAAATATATTTCTCCTTCATTTTGGAGATGAGTGACAACATCCCTTTTATTCTTATATTTTTAATGTTATGATTATATTTGATTTGTATAGATACAAATACCTGGTTGTTCTTGTTTTTTCTTTTTCCCTTTGTGATTTTAGTGGCTAACCAGTGAGAAGTTCTTCTTGTTTTATAGAAAGCGGTCAGTAATGAAATTTATATATTACCTTATTCAAAACTAGCTCTTGGGTAATCCATTCCATAGTTAAGTTTAAGCTATAGTAGAGAATAATTACTTTAACAAAGATCCAAGTATTATTATGTTCCATGTTATAACTACTCATTTTTTCTTCCTTGGTGACAAAATTCTTATCATTCACTGCATTATTTTGTGTGAAAGCTCAAATATCTGAATCAAATCCATTGCAGGCATTATTTAAAAAAAAACTTTGATAATTAAATAAAAATAAATTATATAAATCATTACATTTATTTATAGTAAAATTATTTTTGACAAGAGTGTCAGACAATTATTGACAAGGAATGTCTTTTTTCACAAATAGTGTTAGGATAACCTGCAAAAGAATGAAGTTGTATCCTTCCCTCATATCATATACAAAATTAATCCCAAATGGGCAGCTACCTAAATGTAAAAGCTAAACCTGTAAAACTCTGAAAATGAAATAAGAATAAAATCTTTGTGACATTTGATTATGTAAAGTTTTCTTACAGCAGCTAAAGAAAAATATAGATAAATCGGCCTTCGCCAAAATGAAATGAAAACCCACAGAATGGGGTAAAATATTTGTAAATTATATTGGAACATATCAGCAAAGGATTTGAATAGACATGTCCCAGGGAAGGTACACCAATTGGTCAATAAGCATATAAGAATATACTCAACATCATTAGTCATTAGCGAAATGGAAATCAAAACCAATAAGATATCATTCCATATCCACAAGGATGGCTATAATGTAAATATTTTAATGGAAAAGAGTGTTGGTAAGGATGGAAAGAAATCAGACTTTCAAACACTGCTAATGAATTGATAAAATGGTGCAGCTGCTTTGAAATAGTCTTGCAGTTTCTCAAAAAGTCACATGTACTTACCATATTACCCAGCAGTTATATCCCAAGGTATATACCAACTGGATTGAAGAGAGACCTATGTAAAAACTTGTACATGAATAGTCACATCAACATTATTCATAATGGCCAAAAATCTTGAAACAGCCCAAATGCCCATCAGAACTGAAGAATGGATAAACAAAATATGTTATATCCATACAATGGAGTATATTCAGCCATAAGAATGATTTATACTACAATATGATGAACCTTGAAATGATATGCAAAGTGAAATAGCTAATCAAAGAAGGTCACATATTGTACGATTCCATAAATGTGATATTTCCAAAATATGAAAATATTCTGAGACAGTATATTAGTGGTTTCCCAGTGGCTGAGGAAAGGGGAATAAGGAATGATTGCTGGTGAGTACAGGGCATCTTTTGTGGATAATGAAAATGTTCTGGAATCAGATAGTGGGCATGGTCGCACCATTTTGTAAATATACTAAAAAACCACTGAATTATATACTTTTGAAAGAGTGAATGTTACATGAATTTTATCTCAATAAAGCTGTTACTTAAAAATGAAAATAAATTAAATGATGACTGTGGTAATGTTAAGCATGAATTTCCTCTAGTCTTAGCAGAATAATTTAGTAGAAGAAATAGCTTAATAATATTTACTAATATATTAAAGGAACACATTAATTTTAGACAGTGAAGCAAGCTTTGGTATGATATGAAGAGTATGTTGGTCTTTGAATTTCAGCTGTTTACCATTACCTAACTATGTGACCAATTATTGGGCAAATTAATTGACCTCCTGAGTTTCTGCTTCCTTATATATCTGTAAAATAGGAATGATGATACTTTTCTCATAGGAATGTTTTGGAGATAAAAATAAATAACCTATGTGAAAGGAATAGTATAGTGCCTGACACACCGTAAACACTGAAAAAATATAAAACACAACAAGAACTGATTCATTCAGTGCAAGGTGTTGGACTTGAGCTTCAAAAAACAAATTTAGTCAAAGACTTCACCTTCCAGAAGTTCAGGGTCAAATAGGTGATTAAAAATTACCCTCAAACATTTTATTATTTTTCCAATCTCTCCATGTGGCAAAGGGTCCTCAACTACTCATTTTCCCCCTCAGAAGTTTTACTGCACCCTCCATCCCCCACTGACACACACATGATTATGGGAACATCAAATAAGGTTAGTGCAAAGAATTCTACTTCTGCATGTCTTCACTGAGTGAACACTGTAAAACAAACAGTTATCTCTCATTGGGGATATCTGTAATATATTTTTTTTCAAAATATTTTACAATAGAAGATGCTTCCACGCACTCTGTTGAGGAACACATTAGAGTGTTTTCTGAAATTTATTCAGACTTCTTGGGTACTGCTGTTCTCTAGACAAGCCACATTTTATCTTAAGCACTCACTTGTTGGCCTATGAGTCACTAAAATTATGCTGATACTGGCCATATACAGTTATTTGACACAATCATTGACATAAAAGTCTTCTAACTTATCACTGGAGAATATTATCTGGTAGGTTCCATTTATAGATACTCTTCATAGGTTGAAACCAACCAAGTTTAACCAGAGAACATGGTTTGCTTTAGCTCCTATTATTTTCTTTCTCAAAATCATCATCTTATCAAGTTTAGTATTTTATGTGAGTCTAATTATGCTTAAAAATGGAAATCCAGGTCTCCCAAACATAATCAAGTTCTATTATAGACATATCAATTTTGCTCAATGAATTTGCTCTTCCATATTCTATATTGATCAATCAATGATACAGGTTTTTCTCATTTCTTCAATTGAAGGAGATCACTTGAGCAAGTAATTAAAGGAAGGCAAGATGCTGAAGTATTTATAAATAATACCTACTTATCTTAGAAGCAATCTTTACTCTTCTGAGTATAATTCTCTTACACTGAGAATAATGTTCATTAATTCACATTCTCTCTTCCCTCACCAGCTCAAAAAAACCAATTGCTAGAAATTAAAGAAAGTGAAAACAATCTTTAAAACTACAAAACTGATAATAATCATTTTTCACTCTGACCAAAATATCTTGGGTCAAACTAGATTCTTATTTCAGTAACCTATACATCACTTCATCACAGATGGCTCCATCTTAACCCAGACATTGCTAATATGCTAACAGATGTTCTTGAATTTCACATGACATTATCCATCCACCTGTTTTTCTGACAGATGATTTACTTTCCGACACTTAAAGAAATCTCACCAATGCCTCCTCCCACCCTCCCCCCCCAAATCAGGCCACCTCAACAGAGAATTGCCTGAGCTTAAAGACGATTTCTAGTTCAACCACTTAAGTTTATAAAAAATGGCAGAAAAAACAACTTCAGGAAGAGAAAGTAATCTTACTGGTGTCACTTGGAGGAGGGGTGTAGCCAGTAGTGTAGCTGAGCCTGAAATTATGCCGTTGGGGCCTTAGATCATGCTTTTCTATAACTACATTTTAAAAAATTATATAGCACTTTGGATATCTATCCATCATCCACCACATTGCTTTCAAACCTCTCCTTTCTAATACCAAAAAGAAGAAAAAAATGGAGGTAGTGCACATTTTGGGGGGTTATTGAGTATAATTTATATTTTGACAGTGTTTACAATGGATAGCAGTTAATGCAAAATTTTGTTTGACGAATGTTTAGCTAACTGTGAGGTAACAAAAAAATACTTTTTGTCCCACTTTCCTGAAAAGCTTTCGAAAATGCCAGAGTTCATTTGTGTTTTATTGAGTAAAGAGAAAAGAAAGAGATATAGGTTAATTTACTTGATCAGGTAGTGCCCCTCAGTGACAAGCCTGGAAAGAATTCAACTGAAGGAAGAAAGGAAGGAAGGAAGGAAGGAAGGAAGGAAGGAAGGAAGGAAGGAAGGAAGGAAGGAAGGAAGGAAGGAAGGAAAAGTGGGAAAATGCAAGGAAGGAAGGAGCAACAAAAGAGTAAGGAAATGGCAAAGGACATTTTGCTGCTTCATATATTTGCAAGGAGTCAGTCTTCAAGGCTGATGCAGACAGATTTGTGAACCCTGCTGAATGTGTGCCCACCTGGCAGCAAATGCCTGGAAATAACTTTTATGTTATTTATGATTTTCCTCATTTATACAAGTTATTTATGAAACAAAAACCCAGTAAAGTAAGTCTCTCTTTGGTTTGCCTTAACAATCAAGAATATGATTGCAAAAAAAAATTAGTTTTTTTCTTTCTTTTAAAATATATAGTGTCTCTGCAAGTTTGATATATATGTCGTCAATATGTAGAGGGTGGTTTTTTTTTTCTTTCTTTGGCCTCAGATGTTTGGGAAATCCAGATCTTTATTAGACAACTGAAGTCATTTTATCTTAGATTATTTGGATGATTATTTTTATTCTTTTCCTAATTAGTTTCTCTCACCTTTATCTTACCAGTGCATATTAACATATAAATTACTTCGAATCTCTGACAAAATATGAGGTTTAATTTATAAATTATCATAACTTGCTTGCTTGGTAACTGACTAAAAGAGAATATTGTGGAACTTGGACCTGTACTAACCTTTTTACTGCTTAACTAATAGCCCATATTTTAACAGGAGTGTGATTCTAATCAAAGATATAGAGCAAATACTATTATTAACAGTAATAGCAGCAATAAAAAAAATGAATTGCTTAAAAAAAGGGATGAATAAATCTCAATTTATTCAATATGTTGGTTATTTTCTCACCATTAACCCAAGACAAAGAGCCATTAGACTCAAATAATTAATAACAATAATAAAAATAAATAATTTTAAATGGGTTTTCTATGTTACTGGGTTCTGTTTTTAAGAGCTGTTACATATATAGACCCAGTTAATCCCTCACTGCTCCCTATGGGGTGAGTAGCAGTATTATATTCACTGTGCAGATGAGAAAATTTGAGAGATCATATGTCTAAAACCACATGGACACCTAGTGGCAAGGCCAAGATACATATTTAGAAAATCCAAATCCCCTGTTTTAAGTGATTATACAATATATGCCTTTCATTATTTGTGGTCAAATAATTATCTTATCTGAACCCAACAGCCAACCCACTTACTGACCAAACCTATTTGATTTAGCACCTATTTGATGCAGGCCTCATATACATGAATAATTAAGTTTATATACTGCTAAATCTAAAAAAAAAATCAGGCCCTTTTATTTCTATAAGTGATCCTGAGGTCCCTATTTCTGTTCCTGAATAATCAGTGGTCCTGTGGTACTGGTATCTTTAGCCAGATACACACACACACACACACACACACACACACACACATGTATAATATGTATATGTGTATATATATTATGTATGTGTGCATGTTATGTGTGGTGTATTCTATTTTACAAAAACTGGAATAGCCTACAAGCATAAACAAACATTGATGTTGTTCTCTTCTACTGTTGCATCCATGAAGATTCTTAATAAACATCACATTGGTGATATCAGAGTAATGCAGGAACATTCAAATGTTGTCAAATATCCAAATGTTAGCATCGTATGTACATGAGCACTAATCCTGTAAATATAATGAAATAAAATAAGGTTTTTCATGGTATTCCAGGAGCATTAGTGTACTTCATTACGGACTGTTTACATACCATTGAAGATCAAGAGGCAAAAAGTGAAGAGTAAACACAGTCCCAGAACTGGGATTCCTTTAAGTACAAGAATTATATTGAGAGTTTTTAGATATCCAGCACTTACTCATCAGAGTTTTCACATACATTTCTTGCTTTTCGAGTTTGTTGTAAACAATTGTCAATTGTACCTAAATAACATATTTAGATATATTTCCATAAGGGATCAATCTAAGGCTTGACAAACTGTCCAAAAAGATTTCCTTTAAAGAAGGACTAACTGCAGGAAATAGGACAGTAGAAGCAACAAAAATATTACTACACTAAATTTCCCTTTGAATGTGGTTGATAAACATATAATTTTGAAAAACTTGTTTAAAAATTAGGTTAAAAATTATTTTCATGGATCAAACGGCTCACAGGGAATCTATTAAATTATATGATTGACTAACAGCTACAGTGGACTATTTATCTAAATCATCCTTAGTTATTTATTAAATTTGTTTTTCTCGTAATTTTAGGTATCTAGAATGATGTTAAAAAGGGAAGCATAAGTTGATGCCTTAACTATATTTATCCCCTCTCCCCCCAAAAAAATACAGTATCTACAGTGGTTTGGTGGATTTCTTGTTATCTGTTTTATTGTTGTTGTTAGAGTCAGAGCAAAATTTTTTTAAAAAAATTACTGCCTCAAAAAAAGTGAGGCATAAATATCTATAGCTTCCTACTGCCAATAATTTTCCTTTATTCTTTTGTTTCATAAGTTAGAAAAAGATAATCATTTTGGAATAGTCACTGAAGAGATGTTAATTTTGTTATGGTGCAAATGCACACTGTTTCCCAGCTAGAGGAGATGAGAGGGCACAAGGAAAAAGCTTCCAGAAGCTCCCTCATGCCAAATATTCTCAATCAGAATAACTTCAATATGTCTTCTCTCTTTCTTCTCTCCCACAATCCCCTACTAGCTATCTTTACAGTACTTATTACAACATGCACTGAATTTTTTTCCTAATTAAATTATGAAGATACATTTGCCCTCCTCCTCCCAATTCTAGTTTCTACTTTTCCCTCAGAATTCTGTACTCCCCATTTCCCATTTGATATTTTTCTGCCATTGAATCAAAATCTTTTTACCCTCATTATTAAATCATAGTTCAGAGATGCCAAACTCAGACCCTTCTCTTCCCTTTTTTCAGCAGCTTATGTATTGTCATAAGCACAGTTCATGATGGAATGTCAGAAAGACAAAACAGTATACTCTTCTCCAGGACACAAGGGGAACTCAGTGTTTATGCCTCTTAATTAAGATTAAATTCTCAGAGGACAGTCAGAAACACTGTGTGGTGAGAGAGGTCTCCAGATCACTCCTCTTGAAATGACAATGAGGCTGAACATCTAAAACTCAACGAAAAAACACCCAAACTGCACTCCAGCACATCTGAGCATGGGATCTGCAAATGAGACCTAACACAGGTCTAACCATGGGAGACGGGCAGTAGACTGGAAGAAACAAAGAAGCTGCATAATCCAGCCAGAGCTACCTGCAGGAGGAGTGCGAGGGAGAAAGGTGCAGCAGATTCTCTGAACAGCCCTACCTTGGACTATCCACGTACGGATAGTGCTCATGGTCACAGCAGAAAGCAGAAAAGTGGGGTGGCAGAGAAGCAAACATTTGATAATTATCAACTGTGATTGAAAAACGTGAAGCTGAGTTGCATTCTCCACCCTGCAACCCAGATGGCCCCTCCCACCATACCCTCCAAAACCGAACACTGCATAACCCCAGGGGAATCTGAGCGAATGCTACCAAAACTGTTGCTAACACTGACAAGGACTGGGATGGAGAGTAGTGAGCATGATAGAATATCTATAAGAAAACAAGGCATGATAAAGGCTTTATATAAAGCAGGGATCCAAAGGATCAGACACCACCAACTGAAAACCAAGAAACAAAAAGGCTTCTTTGCAACAGGCTAAAGAGAGACCTTATATAATAATCTTATATCTGGAAAAAAAAAAGCAGAATACATTTCCATAAATTCCCAGGCAGAAAATAGTCCATTAAACACCATGAACAACCAAAGTGACAAAGGCACTAAAGAAAGAAAGATAAAAATCCCAGAAAATAAGCTTACATTTAAGGTGATTACTGGTGACAGAAAAAAAAATTGAAACCACATGATTTCACTTATATGTGGGATATCAACCTAAAAGCAACAAATGAAACAAGACGAACAAACAGAGACTCATGGACATGACTATAGACTAGTGGTTACCAGAGATAAGGTAGGGGGGAGGGGTGAATAAGATACAAAACAATTCGTGTCAACACTTTCAGGATTGAAAAAAAAAACACTAGATGAGCAGAATGAGTTCTTTAGCAAGGAGATTGAATCTCTCAAAAAGAACCAAATAGAACTCCTGGAGATGAAGAATACACTGAAAGATAAAAAAAAATGAAATTACAAGCTTGGAAATAGAGTTAACCAAATGGAGGAAAGTATCAGTGAGTGATATTGAAGACAGAAATCTGGAAATAAAAGGAAGAGAGAAACCAAAGAATGAAAAATGATGAAAGAAAATACAAGAAAGAGCTGATACTATCAGGAGAGGAAAACAAGAGAATAATGAGCATTCTTGAAGGGGTGTAAAAAGAGCAGGAATTAGAAAGCATTTTCAGACAAACAGTTGACAAGAATTTCCCAAATCTAAGGAACAAGTTGGAGCTTGGAATGCAAGAAGTCAATAGAATACCCAATTATCTCAACCCAAAAAGGCCTTCCCCAAGACACATTATATAAACATTATCAAAAAATAAAGGCAAAGGAAGAATTCTCAGGGCAGCCAGGGAAAAGAAGATGTTAATCCATAAAGAAAAACCTGTTGTCAGACTTCTCAGCATGCATCTTATAAGCTAGAAAATAATGGAATCAAATATTCAAACTATTAAACGAAAGGAACTATCAGCCAAGAATAATGTATCCAGCAAAGCCCTTCTTTAGATATGAAGGAGAAATTAAGACCTCAACAGACATACAAAAATTGAGGGAATTCTCCACTATGAGACCAGCATTACAGGAAAAACTGAAAGGGGTCAACTCATCTAAAACAAAATGACAAAAAAATACATAATTAGTAGTAAGGTGACTAGCAGGTGCATTACAAGCAGAGGAGTGCAACCCTTACTAAGAACAGGGCATTATAAGTTTAAACAATAAGAAGAGAATTGCTATAGCAAGATAGTAATGACTGTTCAGCATACATAGGGAGAAAATGAGGCAAAAATGACTGAGAAAGGGAGGATTAGAAGATGCAAATTCACAAAGGGAATGGAGAGATAAAGCACAGGTAGAAGAAAGTGGATGATTGTGTGTGTGTGTGTGTTGTGTGGTGTGTGTGTGCGCACATAACTCTTCTTTAAATATTTGTAATGGTAACCATACTTCAAAGATTCTAAGCTGAAGTATATAACATAAAAAAAGAAGAAACAGGGGGAATACCATAAAAAACCAAACAAAATAAGAAAACAGAAACACAAGGCAAGGAAGAAATGAAATACCGAACTACCAGAAATCAAAGGTAATAAATGGTTATAAGAAGACCTAATTTTTCAATAATCACCCTAAATGTAAATGGACTGAACTCAGCAATAAAAAGGCACAGAGTTGCAGATTGGATAAAACAAAACAAAACAAAACAAAACAAAACAAAAACATTTGACCATATGCTGCATCCAGGAGACACATCAGAGTTGCAAAAACAAATATAGGCTCAAAATGAGTTAGAAAATGATATTTCAAGCAAATAGCTTTCAGAGAAAGGCAGGAGTAGTGGTACTAATATCAGACAAAAAAGACTTAAAAATAAAAAAAGGTAAAGAAGGATGCTGAAGGACACTTCATAATGATAAAAGGAATCATGCACTAAGAAGACATAACACTTATTAATATCTATGCTGACAATCAAGGAACCCCGAAATATGTAAAGCAATTACTAAGAGAACTAAAGGAAGAAATAGACCAAAACACTATGTGATAGGGAACCTAAATATCCCACTATTGGATATAGACAGATTGTCCAAACAGAAAATCAATAAGAAAATAACATCCTTAAATGACACATTAGACCATCTGGATATTATTGACATTTACAGAGCCTTCCATCCCATGACAGCTGCTTATAGATTCTTCTCTAGTGCACATGGAACATTCTCAAGAATCAACCACATGCTGGGATGCAGAAACAGCCTCAACAAAACTTCATAGCATTCCTATACTTTAATAATGAAGTGTCAGGAAAAGAAGTGAAAAAATCATTTCTTTTGCAATTACAACCAAAAGAATAAAATACCTAGGAATAAATCTAATTAAGTATGTGAAAGACCTTATAATGAAAACTATAAGACCCTATTGAAAAGAAACTGAGAGACTTTGGAGAAACACGGCAGAGTTAGAGACATCTTCAGATCTCCTCTTGAAACAAGAATAAGGTAAATATCTAAAAATGAACAAAAAAATACTCAAAATGCACACCAGCATGTCTGAGTGTAGTATCTGCGCATAAGAGCTGGCATAGATCAGAACCCCGGGTGTTGGGCAATGGACTGGGAGAAGTGAAGAAGCTGCCTCTTGAAGCCACCAGAGCTCCCTTACAGGAAGAGGAGGAGGGGAGAAAATGCTGTGAGTTCCTGAAAAGCCCTGTCTGGGAGAGTTGAGAGTTCAGCGTGGCCAGGGGCAGGGCCTGGTCATCAGGGCAGAAAGCAAAGAAATGGGACAGCATAGAAACAGCAGTTAATTTTTACCAATCATGTTTCCAAATCTGAGGCTCAGCCACAGCCCCATCACCCAACAGAGAGACTCTGCCCATATCCTCCGAGACGGAACACTGCGAAAACACCAAGAGGAATCTGAGTAAATAATACCAAAACTGTTGCAACACTGAAAGGGACTGAGACTGAAGTTAGCAAGCATGATTAAAATCTACAAGAAAAAAAGGATTATTAAGGCTTTATATAAGCAGGGATCCCAGCAGCTTAGACGCCACCTATTGGAAACCAAAAAGAAAAGCATCTTCTTTGCAATAAGTGCTTTATAATAAATCTTCTTTCTGGCAAAAAAAAAAAAAACCACAAAAAAACAAAAAAAACAAAAAAAAACAAAACAAAAAAGCAGAATAGACTTCCATTAATGCCCAGGCTGGGAAAGAGTCCATTAAAACACCGTGAACAACCAAGGTGAAAGGCATCTCAGAAAGAAAGAAAAATCTCCAGAAAATATGCTTACAGACATAGAAATATGACAGAGAATTCAGGATAGTACTTCAAAAAAAACGGAGTGAATTCTGAAACAAGTCATAACATATCAACAATTTCAGGAATTGAAAAAACAATTAGATGAGCAGAATTAATTCTTTAGTGAGGAGATTGAAACCCTCAAAAAGAACCAAATAGAACTTCTGGAGATAACAGAAATACAGTGCAAGAGTTGAAAAAATGAAATATCAAGCTTGGGAAATAGAGTTGACCAAATGGAGGAAAGGATCAGATATCAAGACAGAAATCTAGAAATAAATCAGAAGGAAGAAGAGAGAAACCAAAGAATGAAAAATAATGAAGAGAAACACAAGAACTAGCTGATACCATTAGAAGAAACATAAGAATGAAGGGAATTATCAAAGGGGAAGAAAGTATCAGGACTAGAAAGCATTTTCAGACAAATAATTGATGAGAATTTTCCAAATCTACGTAAAGGGCTGGAGCCTGGAATTCAAGAAGTCAACAGAACACTAATTATCTTAACCCAAAAAAACCTTGTCCACGACACACTGTATAAACATTATCGAAAAACAAAGTCTGATCTTGGAAGCTAAGCAGAGTCGGGTCTGGTTAGTACTTGGATGGGAGACCACCAAGGAAGACCAGGTGCTTTAGCCATTAATAATAATAATATAATAATAATAATAATAATAATAATAATAATTATTATTATTAAAAAAACAAAGGCAAGGAAGCATTCTCAGGGCAGCCAGGCAAAAGAGACAGTATTCTATAAACGAAAACTTATTATTATCATCAGACTTCTCAGCAAAACCTTACAAGCAGGATAAGAATGGAATCAAATATTCAATTATTAATGAAAGGAAACTACCAGCCAATAATAATGTATCCAGCAAATATCTACTTTAGATATGAAGGAGAAATAAAGACCTTTCCAGACATACAAAAATTGAGAGAATTCTCCACTATGAGGCCTGTACTACAGGAAATATTGAAGGGGTCAGATCACCTAAAAAATGGTGAAAAAATACATTAATTATGAGTAAAGTGACTATCAGGCAAATAGAAGAGAAGTGCAACTCTTACTAAGAACAGGGCATTATAAGCTTAAACAATAAAAACACAATTGCTATATCAAGATAGTAATGAATGTTCACATACATAGGTTCAAACTGAGATAACAATGACTGAAAAAGAGGGGATTCAAAGATCCAAATTAACAAAGGGAAATGGAGATAAAGCATGTGCAGAAGAAAATGTATGACTGTATATATCTATCTATATCTATAAATATAACTATTACTTTACTATTCATGAGGGTAACCACATGCCAAAAGATTCAGAACCAAAGTATGTAACATAAAACAAGAAGGGCCATAGGGAAAACTCCCAAAGGCAACCAAAATAAAGAAAACAGAAACACAAGGACAGGGAAGCAATGGAAACACCAGCTACAGGAAAGCAAAAAAGAAAATGGCTATAAGAAGACCTAATATTTCAGTAATTACCCTAAATGAAAATGGAGTGATCTTGCCAATAAAAAGGCACAGAGATGCAGAAAGGAACAAAAAACAAAACCCAGCCATACACTGCCAAGAGACACATCTCAGCTCTAAAGACAAATAGAAACTCAAAGTGAAAGGGGTGTGAAAAATGATATTTCAAACAAACGGCATTCAGAGAAATGGGAGTAGCAGTTCTAATGTCAGATGAAATAGACTTTCAAAATAAATAAATAGAAAAGAAAGATACTGAGGGACACTTCATAATGATAAAGGGAATCATGCATCAAGAAGACATGACAGTTACTAATATCTATGCTCCCAATCAGGGAGCTGAAAAATATGCAAAGCAATTACTAACAGAACTAAAGGAGAAACAGACCAAGACACTATCGTAATAGGGGACTTAAATACCTACTGTTGGATATGGAAAGATCATCCAAACAGAAATCAATAATGAAATAACGTCCTTAAATGACACATTAGACCAATTGGACATAATTGACATTTACAGAGCCTTCATCTCAAGACAGCTCCTTATACATTCTTCTCATGGAACATTCTCAAGAATCGAACACATACTGGGACACAGAGATAGCATCAACAAATATAAGAGGGTAGAAATCGTACCAACCATATTTCTTTGAAACTAGTGACCAAGTATATAAAGAAGGCAGGAAGAACCACAAATACATGTGGATTAAACAAATGCTACTAATAACAAAGTCTGAGAAGAAATAGAAAGAGAGATCGAGGGATACATAGAAATGAATGATAATGATAGTACAACATATCAAACTGTTGGGACGTGGCAAAAGCGGTCATAAGAGGAATATTCGTATAATTATAAGCCTATCTCCAAAAACAAGAATGAGCCCAAATAAATAAACCTAATGCTTCATCTTAAAAAAAAAAAAAACTAGAAAAGGAAAACAAATGAAGCCTAAACCAGCAGAAAAAAAGAAATGATTAAAATTAGAGCAGAAATAAATGAAATTGAAAACAAAATAAAAACAATAGAAAAAAAATGAATGCAACAAAGAGCTGGTTCTTTGAGAAAGTTAATAAAACTGACAAATCCCTGGCTAGACTTGCTAAAGAAAAAAGTGAAAGGATACAAATAAACAAAATCAGGGTGAAAGAGGAGAAATTAGGACAGACACCACAAAAATACAAAATACCATACAAGAACACTATGAAAAAGTATATAATACCAAATATAACCTGAAACAAATAGACTAGTACTTTGAAAGATATAACCTTCGTAGACTGAATCAAGAAGAACTGCAAAATTTAAATAGACTGATTAGCAGTATGGAATTGAAACAATTATCAGAAACTTACCAAAAAGTAAAAGTCCAGGACCGGATGGCTTCACCAGTGAATTCTACCAAACATTCAAAGAAGATTTAATACCTCTTCTCCTCAAACTCTTCCAAAATATCGAATAGAAGGCAATACTGTCCAACTCATTTTATGAGTCTAATATCACCCTGATACCAAAACTTGGTAAAGATAACACACACACACACACAACACACACACACAAAATACTACTGCTGATATCTCTCATGAGCACAGATACCAAAATCCTAAATAAGATACTAGCGAAACAAATATAGTGCATATTAAAAAGATTATACACCACGATCAAGTGGGTTTTCATCCCAGGCACAGGGATAGTTCAACATATGCAAATCGATGAATGTGATTACCACATGAACAAATCAAAAAAATAAGATTCATATGATCATATCAACAAATGCAGAGAAAGCTTTTGAGAAATAAGATCCATTTATGATCAAAACATTTAACAAAATTCGGTATAGAAAAGAAAGTACCTTAACATAATAAAGGCTATCTATGACAAATTCTCAGCCAACATTATACTTAATGGTGAAAAACTAAAAAACCTTCCCTCTGAGATCAGGAACAATTCAAGGCTGAACACTATCACCACTGTTATTCAGTATTATATTAGAGGTCCTACTGAGTAACAATCAGGCAAGCAAAAAGATATAAAAGGCATTTCAATAGTCAAACAGTTACTATTGTGGATGACAGATTTTTTATATAGAAAAACCCTAAAGACTCCAAAAGAACACTACTAGAAATAATAAGCAAAAACAGTAAAGTTTCTGGATACAAAATCAATATTCAAAAATCCATAGTGTTCCTATACTCTAATAATGAAGGTCAGAAGTAGTAGTGGAAAAGTAATTCCTTTTGCAATTGCAATATAAAGAATAAAATCCCTAGAAATAAATCTAATGAACTATGTGAAGGACCTATATAATAAAAATTATAAGATCCTATTAAAGTAATTGAAGAAGATACAAAGAAATGGAATGTTATTCCGTGTTCTTGGGTTGGAAGAATCAACATAGTTTAAAATGACCATATTACTAAAGCATTATATAGATTAATGTAATCCCCATCAAAATCCCATCAGCATTTTTTTAAAGAAATAGAACAAAAAAATCATCAGATGTTATTGAAACACAAAAAGACCCGAATTGCCAAAAGCCATCCTGAGAAAAAAGAATGAGGCTGGACAGTCACTCTGCCTCACTTCAAATTATACTATAAAGCAAGAGTAATCAAAACGGCATGGTATTGGCAGCAAAACAACACACATGGACCAGTGGAACAGAATCGAGAGTCCAGAAGTAAACCCATATTTATATGGGCAAATAATTTTCGACAAAAATGCCTAAAAAAAAATATTATGGAGAAAAAAATGTTCTTTAATAAAAGGTGCTGGGAAAAGGAAAGCCACCTGTAAAAAAAAAATAAAGTAGACTGTTGTCTATCACCACATACCAAAATTAATTCAAAATGGAGTAAGGACCTAACTATGAGACATAAAACAATAAAATGCATAGAAGAAAACATAAGAGCTAAACTCAAGGACCTTGGACTTAAAGAGGATTGTATAAATTTTACCTCAAAAGAAAGGGAAGGAAAAAGCAAAAATAAATGAATGGGACTACATCAAACTAAAATAAAAAAGCTTCTGCACAGCAAAAGTAATTGTTAACAGGTAAAGAGACAACCATCTGAATGGGAAAATATATTTGCAAACAACACTTCTAATAAGGGCCTAATGATCCAAAATATACAAAGAACTCATACACTTAATAACAGCAGAAAAAATAAATGGGCAGAAGATCTGAACAGACACTTCTCACTAGAGGTATACAAATAAAAAAAAAATGGGCAGAAGATCCGAACAGACACTTCCTCACTAGAGGGTATACAAATGACCAACAAACATATTAAAAGATGTTCAATATCACTAGCTATTAGAGAAATGCAAATCAAAACCACAATGAGATACCATCTCATACTGTTAGACTGGCTATATCAACAAGATAAGTAAAAACAAATGTTGGGGAAGATGCAGAGAAAATGGAACCCTCATCCCACTGCTAGTAGGACTGCAAGTTGTATGGCCACTATGGGAAAAACAGTATGGAGGTTTCCTCAAAAAACTAGGAATTGATCTACCATATGATGCAGCAATCACTCTACTGGGTATCTACCACAAAGTCTTCAGAACTCCTATCCGAAAAGACATTTTCACACCATGTTCATAGCTTTTTTCATGGTGGCCAAGAAATAAACAACAGACGTGTCCTACCATAGATGATTGCGGCTAAGGAAAGCTGTGGTACATATATACAGTGGAACATTACTCAGCCATAAGAAGAAATAAAATACTGCCATTTGTGACAGTATGGATGAACCTCAGATAATCACGCTAAGCAAAATAAGCCAGATAGGAAAAAGTTGGAAAATCACATGTATCACTTATATGTGGGATATAAACCTATAAGCCAACAAATGAACATGACGAACAGAGGACTCATGGGCATGTCTATAGACTAGTAGTTACCAGAGGGTAGGGGACAGGGTGAGAGGTAGATATGGTAAAAAGGGGCAACTATACGGTGACAAAAAGAAATCTAACTATGGGAGTTGTACACACATCGTAAAAAAAACATATATATATATACACACACACATATGCCTTACTATTAAAATGTGAAGCTGAAACTTTGAAACTTACTTGGATTTTGTTAAACCAATGTCAGTATAAGAAAATAAATTAATAATTTATAATAATAATTAATAATAATAATAATAATAATAATAAATATATGTTAAAAAATGTTATATTCTCAACATGAAAATTCTTTTGTCCTGAAAGGGAATAACATCTACTGAACACTTCTTAAGTACCACACACTGTATTTTGTGCTGTAAATATTATCATCTTTTATTTTGCAAATGAAACACCTGGAGCTCAGATAGGTTCACGCAGAGAGACAGGCTTTAGGGTAAAAGGACAGGGTGTGGGGTGACTCCAAAAGCTCATTGCTTTCTGCAATATATTGTGCAGTCCCAAAAAGGCAATCCAGGTTTTATTTTTTAAAAATAAGAATAAAGAGATTTAAGTAACTAAATATTCTTTTATAAATACTTGAAACCCAACCTCCAAAGAGCGCAAGTATATTTATTTTCTGACACGTGCACTTATAATTTACGTATCAGACCAGAGTGAACCCTGGGTTTAGTCAAGTTGGGTGCAATTTAAAAGAAATGTAGATGAAGTGTACTAGAGTTATGAAAGGTTTGGCCCTTCCTGTGACTCAAATGATTAAATTTCATCTGAAGCCATTAACCAAATATAAAATCATATTCATGTGGCTTGCAGGTGTTAGTGTTTCCCTGTGTTTTGAGGCTATGTTTCTTTGATGAATAACAAGTCATATAGTTAATCAAGAGCTAATTTAGTCAAGTGACTGGTTTGACAAGTTTTTTTATTGATAGTTGACCAAAGTTGACTGGAATAGACAAATCTGTTTTAGCAGTAAACAATGAAAGTTCTCAATCATCTGCAAAGGATCTCTCTCTGTAAATCTTACTGAAAAGGGGGATCATACAGCTCTCTTTACTCCACCATCCTCAATTTCTGCCCTCACTGAGAAATTTTGCCTATGTTTCCACATCTGAAAATTTCTGAAGAAAATATTTAGTTAATTCTAAGCCATTATCAAGGGAGATTTACTTCAGATTGCCACCACAGTTCTCCAACTCATGGCACTAAGCTGCCACTCTAAGCTTGCCAAGAAAAGAACTTGGCAAAGACAGTCCCAAAATGCTGCTAGACTATGTATTAAGGTGTAAGGAACAAATTGCTTAAAGTTTCCAATTCACTAACAGGATACATATGTAAAGCAAGGGAAAAGTTACTAATTCCATAAATCAAAACCAGAGCTACATGTATTCCTAAATGTTTAGAGATTCTTGGTGTGGAGTGGGGGAGTCAAGAGATTTGCTTTTATTGATGCGCAAAGACGTGCTTCATAGTTTATAGTTTATTTTATCATGAGAGAGAATCTCAAATACCTTCCTCAAATCTGTATACTCTAAGAATTTAATCTGGAGGATATTATATATAAATGCATATGCCTCACATGGGGACATGTAGTATGTGCAATAGAGGGACAAAAGAGTACCTTTGAGGATGGAATATAACCATGGGGTGTGCTAAAGCAGTGGCTCTCCACCTTGGTGTGTGTATCGAATTACCCAGTTTGTTTAAAACACAGATTGCCTGTCCCCAAACTGCATTCCTTACCCAGAGTTTGAATTTCAAATTTAGTAGTACTGATGCTGCTGGGTCCAGAGGCTTAACTTTGAGAACCACTGTATTTAAAGTATTAACATGTTAAAGTAGAATCTGTGTATCAACCACTCCAAAAGGTCATAAAATAGAGAACAAAGAGTTATTCCAAGGACAAATGCAACACAGCACTGGACTTTACAGGAAGAACTTGTAGGCCAGAGGATGAAAAAACAACTAATTCTGATACTTGGTTGATAGATTTGAAGTTTACAAGGGTGAAATTTTGCCACCAACTCTGTTAGATCTTAAGAATTGGGGGAAATTTGGCATATTTCCTGTAAATCTATATAGACTATATTTTAGTTCCACTATCATTATCCTCTAAGACTTCAGCCCTGGTTTCCTGGCTTCTGGGTTTCCCTTAAAAAGTGATCCCCACTCATGCCATTTCAGCTGGCTTACCATAATTGAAACATTGGTGCTGCTTTATGGTAACAGATGCTAACTTGGGTGGGGGGAGTAATAAAGCTAGTTCACGGGCTTGGCTTGGTTTCAATCCTACTGCTTAGGTTTGCTATGTTCTTTAAATTCCCCCTTTACATGGCCAAATATTAATAATAATAAAATAATAATAATAATAATAATAATAATAATAATATCCAAGTCTAAAGTCATCTGACTGAAGAGGAACTGGATATCCCAGGCAGATGAATCAAAAACCACAGTTTTAAAAGGTAACATAGTATCTTAACTATATGCTGCTCAGAACATCTGGACAAAATGGGCTTTATAATATCTAAAGAGAGATTAAAAGCAGATAGTAGAATTCATGATTACTGGAATGTCCCAAAATTTATTTTACAATCAAGACAGGAACTTTCACCATTTCACTATTTTTTTTCAGTTAACTTAAAACAGCCAAATCTAGATGACCATTTCCCAATTTCCCCACTATCCCACCTTTAGCCTAGATCCCTCCTGTGCTTGGCATTTTCAGCATATTTGAAAGGTTATGACAGTATTTTTTTCTTTTACCCAAGAGTCAGTTCCCCTATCCACCAGACAACTTAGTAGACCCACAACTCTAGCTGAGGTCCAAGTGAATGAACAGAATCTGGCATTTGCCAAAAAGATCGAGAAAGTTGTTTCTCCATTGGTCTACAAAGTTTAACTGTTTTTGCTTGAATCTACAAAGAAACAGTTGCTTTGAAATATATGTGTGTGTTTTCCTCTTCGCTGAATAGGCCAAGCAATCATCTGTTAATACTTAAGTCCCTCCAGGCTTTCTCTTTTATGGCTTTGCATTTAAATGAACCAGTGTCAGTGGAGGGTCATTCTCAGCTACAGAGACTTGGGACCTGTAAGAGTGATGGGAACCGCTCCCTCCATCAAGGAAGGGCAATTGGATAGCCTATGGCAAAAGTATATATTTGCATTTACCCCCTGTTCCATTTCCACTGACCCCTCTCCCATGTCCACACCTAAGACTACCTCTTTTACAAAAGGTGCTAAATCTGGCTCTGTTTTTTACTGGGAACAACTCCCCATGTTACAAAACTCTCCCTTTACCCTCTCCCACAGCCATCAAAATAATTTACCTGCCTTGTGCCTCATTTCCCTTGAGATTAAGGTGAGAACTAATCTCATCTGTGCTAAAGTGTTAATTAGTGGTTTAATATATTATTATTAATTTATAATACGCAAGTGAACAGGTGATTTCTGGTAAGAAGTTCAAAGGAATGACCCTCTGATAATGGGAATTTCAAGAAAGTTCAAGGAATGTGGCAGGTTTGTCTGTGGGTCATATATTTAGTCTGGAATATCTTTCCCACAAATGACACCATATCGAATCAAATTTCTGCCCTCCCAGCATATATGCTTAATTTTTTTCCACTTCTGAAAAAATAAACCTTCTCTGAGATTTCTACTTCACACCTAGAATCTCAAGCTCAGCTAGGCAGCAGTTCCCAATCCGAATCTCTTAGAGTGGGTCTTGAGCCCCACGTTGCATTTTCAAATGATTCCTCCAGAAGACTGTTATATGCACTTCTGCCTGAGAACCATGGTAATAAAGAAATAAGGATATTCTGCTCCATCAGAAGGCAGAAAGTCCAGGTCTGATACTGTCACTGCTCACAATATTACTTAAACGCAGTTTCCAAATTAATGTTAAGTTATAGATTGTTATGGAAATAATGCGATCTTGAGATCTGTGAGTGTATATCCTTTCATTCATTGTTCTCTTTTCCTCATTGCCTTGAGCCCCTCTGCATATCTATTAGAAGTGGTTAATGCAAATTAAATAATATTCTTACTCATGGCTGTCCTCGAGTCTAGAGGTACATTTGAATTGTCATTTCTAATTCCAAAACCATTATGGTTTCACTGGTATAACAAGGCTAGAGTTATAACTATAAACTTGAATTATCATTGTTTTAATTATTCACAATCTGGGAAAAATGGGGTATTTCATCTTCACCTCTCTAAGAAGAAGTGGGATACTTAGGAATGGCTACCTAAAAATTAGAGTATTACTTAATATCTGGGAGGGCTTGAAAGACTGTGAGTTAGTATGGGATAGTGACATGGTATTACTATAACAAAATGAGGCTTTTACACTTTTAGTTACTTGATGTGAAGCAAATCACTTTCCCTTTCAGGCCTTGCACTTTGCAATCTGTAAATTTTACGACCTCTAGATAGTCTTTCCAGCTCTGTCCTACAGTAGAGTTCGATTCTTCCTCATTTTCCTCAGCTTCCTGTGTAGTGAATATTTATACTAAAGAAAGACATTCCTCCACCAATTCCCCACTCTCAGAGGTAAGAACTTTTTATAATGTTTTCAGTATTGATGAAAGGCATTTTTGGGGGGCATGTTCCCTCATGGGGATAATAACAGCTACATTGCATAATAGGTTTTATTGTCCCTGTTATTTTTGTTGAATTGAGGCTTAGAAATGTTAAGTGGCCCACCTCCTGGTCATTGGCCTCATGGAGTTAAATTCAGATCTTTATAACATTAAAATACATGCTGCCACTGTGGCACTGCAGAAGACTAGGCAGACTTGATTATACAAGGATGGAAGATGCATCTTCAAAGTTATGTCAAAAAAAGTCCCTACATGAATTTTTAGCTGACTACATAGAATCTATTTCATGAACCTAAACTGATACTTTCTTGGCCAGGGCTCTCATCAAAAAGATTTGTTCTAAAAATAGTATGTGTCTACTATCTAATTTTTTGAGAGAAGAGCTTTCTCTCTTAAAATTGTATAGCACAATACCGATAGCATGTCGAAATTTATTTCCATTCTGGTTGGTTCTAAGACCTATATTGTGCACCAGACATTTTGCTGTTGAAAGATTTTACATAAAATTTATTTTTAAAAATAAAAGCTATCTCTCAGTGATAAAATTTAATTGAATCTGTCTTAAATATTTACTCTTCAGAATAGTCACTTTCTAAATGGCTAATTTTTCATGTAACTTTTATTCCTCATAAATCTTTCCATGTAATTTGGCTTTGTCAATTGACTGAAAAGATAAATCTCTAATTCTTTCTGTCTTCATCAAAAAAGCTCTCTGAGATTAACTGGAGGAAAACAATAATGCTATTGAAATGGTGAGAGTTTTATATAAACTGGAGCCACTTCTTGGGGTCTTGGTGGAACATCCAGGTTCTCATGGATCCAACTATACTAGGTAGATAAGTGTTCCTTTTAATATTTGACAATCCTCTTGTAGTTTTCATATCACAGTTAAAACTGAGGGCTTTGCAGGCCAGAGAGATCTGATTCCAAACCTGGCTTAGCCACTTACTGTATGACTTTAGGCAAATTATTTAACGTCTCTATGCCTCAGTTTCATATACAACAATAAAAAACATTTATAAAAGCTACTTTGTGAAATTTCTATGAGGATAAAATGAATTAATGAATATAAAGTATATAGACTAGTTTCTGTGTGGTGTATAGTAAACACTTGGTAGTAACTTGAATTGTTACTGGCTGGAATTCAAGACTGATTTGTATTAGCACATTACAGTGCATGACCTTCCCCACTTTTTATTTAGGAACTACTTTTTTTTTTGAAGTACTAGAAAGAATCAATGATGGTAAATGGTCCAGTAAGTGAAGGCCCTGAGAGAGCTGGGAGATAGTGATATTGTTTCAGGCTGTATTTCTTTCCCTACTTGGACTTGGAATGATTAACAAAGCCGCATCAACTGGAGACCTCCAGGATACTGTTGCCTCTTTTGTAGTCTTCTTAAAATCTACAGAAGCATTCTTCTTTTGCAGATTATCAGTTGTCTTTGAGGAAACATCACTTACAAAAGGGAGAGAATATATAGTACATTCTCTGAGCCATCCTGAGGAATTAAGAGCAGCATGATATGATGGTTGGGTTTAAACAGTTTTGCAGACAGTTTGCCTCTATTTTGCACTGTAGATCAGTCGTGCCCTATGCATCCTTCCTTAAGGTTCCAGTATCCCAGGAAAAATGAATGATTTAACTTATAACTAACAAAGGAAATGGCCCATGCAATGGGCTCTAGACAACACAAGTGGCCTTTCTTTGAGCAATCTCTAGATTGAAGGTAGTGATAACCTGGCCTGTAAAACAGAAGAATGTTAGGTCTTTCAAAAAAAGCAAACAAAAAACAATAGTGCTTGATATTGATTGCAATCACACTAGGTGCTTGGACCATGTGAGGCACAGTAAAACTGGAGAGTGACCAATTAAGTCACCAGCCCAGAATACTTACATTTTTGGAATTAGAAAAAGTGATTTTGATTCTATTTTCCAGCCCAGGGGACTGAGCAGGCAAAATGTTCTCCTTCGCATGTCAAAGAAAATTCTCCTTTCCCTTACTCTGGCCCCTAATAATGAGATAATTATTTCCTTGTTGTACACAGTGGCCCCTACAGCCACCAACAAAGGAGGTTTGCTAAGAAGCTCTGGAAGCAGCACCAAAAAACGTTTGCCAGAAGAAGCAGGGTGGAGTAGCAGCTGTACTAGAAAAAGAAGACCACCTCATCCCAGCTTTTGACAGTTTCTTGGACAGCCTGAACCAGCATTCTCTGCCATACTACAGCAGGTGGAAGAAACAGTCTCCCCATCTTGCTTCTTAACACAGGGTTGGCAGGTGGCAAACCTGTGACCCTGGTAAAGCTGGTTTTAAATAAGGTTGGCAGATAAAGTACAAGACAGACCAAGTTAAATTTGAATTTTACATAAAATTTTTAGCATAAGTATATACTATTGGGGCACGCTAATACACACAAAAAGGTTTTTCATCAAATTCAAATTTAACTGGACATCTTGTATTTTTGTCAAAATGGCAACCCTAGTACTAAGGTCTCTTTTACCTTTTTATTTCTATTCTTTTTTATCTCCATTTCCTCTGTTCCCCTACTTGATCATCAGATCCCTGCAATATAAGACTTGAATAATGAAAACCACAAAATATAGAATCAAGCAATAAAATTTGAATCAGCACAGTGCTACTACAGGGGAGGCAATGTATATTAAATAAGCAATGTATATTATCTAGTCACTATAGTCACAGCCTTTTTAGAATGAAAAGTTTGGGGTCAAATGAAGTTGCTTAGGTCCACATCTCATTCAGCAGGTTTTAATGCAAATAGAGGTCAAGTTACATACTTAAAGACTCAAGTGACTTTTGCTTCTATATAAACCTGAGACACATCCTCAGATATTAAATCTGTTACTGCAACTTGTTCTAACTGCATTGTAATTCTCTACCAAGTGCATAATGATATATAAAATGCAAGTAAATGACAAGATAATTCAGAGCACCAACATAACTCAAAAGAAATAATAAGCACTTATAAAAGAGTTGAGAACACATTGCTATATTTACCAGTCACTGTAGTGATGCAGATTCTTTGCCTACTTAAAAAAATAATAATAAGATTTTGTTACCCAGCACATGTCAGTTTGGCTCAAATAAACTCATGAAAATTCTCTAAAAGATAATAATAATAATAATTTTCCTGATTTGTAGAGAGTGAGAAAGGCTTAATAATGTAGTCATAACAGAATCATAGAAATAGTTACTTTCTATTTATTTCTTTAAATGAATTATCTTGCATAAATTAAGTGGCCATATCCTAATTGATATCTGCCAATCCTCTCCCAATCCAACTCGTCTATCACTAATGCCACTGCCAGATACAAAGAAGTAGAAAAAAAGGAGAGGTTAATCTGGAAAGTTCTGGCCTCACACCAGAACATCCCATCTGAAGGGCCTGAGGGAGGTAGGTTGATAGTGTGTTATGATTCTCTAATCTCCCTCTCTTGAAGTCTAAGCATTAAGATTTACCTAAGAAGTCCCTTCTAAAAAGCATTTTTGGATGCAGTGTAAAATACCCATTTTCCATTTTAGCAAGGCTATGTATACTAGATGTCAACAAACACTTGGTAATTTCCATTAAATAACCAGTCAATAAATTCTGTGTGTTTTTGAAAGTGGAAAGTGGTGGTGGTGAAAAAAATCAATCAAAGCAGTTTTTACATTGCACTGGCTGGCATAAACACAAACTCTGCACCCTACAAGTATCACCACTCTGTTTTCCACTTCTCTTAGTTTTCACCTTTCTATTCACATCTGTTAGTTCTGCTCTTAGTGCATTTGAGGGAGGATACAACTACCTGATACTCAGTATAATATGTTGCTCAAGTTTGAAAAGGCATAAACAAAAGCATAAACATATAGTGTGCCAGGTCATGAAACTAGAAAAGTATCCAACAAACCAAGGCAAATCTGTGTGTGTGTGTGTGTGTGTGTGTGTGAGAGAGAGAGAGAGAGAGAGAGAGAGAGAGAGAGAGAGAGAGAGAGAGAGAGAGAGAGAGAGAAACAGTGTAGGATCTGAAAAACCTACATTTTTAAACTTTTAGAGTTTAACAACATTGTACCATTTGGGCATTTAATTTTTTGAAACTCACTAGAGCTTAAGGTAATTAAAAAAAATTACAGCAACTGGCAAGCATGGTTAGAAGGCTACCAGAAGCAAGGAAATTCGTAGACTCTTATTTATGTATTTTTCTTTCTAACGGCGGCCAATCTTCCAAGTCAGGAAATATTTCCACATGTTCTAGACATCTTCCTGAAGGTATGAGGTTCTCCTGAAACCATCCTTACACTTGGCCATGCCAACAACATTACAGCAAACTACAGTACCTGAGGGAAAAAAAATATACTCTTTCAAGCTTCTTAAATGACTCATTCAACAGAAAGTAATTTTTAAAAGTAAGGGTAATATTTCCATCCCTTGGAAATATTTATCTCTACACTGTGTCACCTTTTTTTATAGTCAATATAGAACGTTATTTAGGTGGTATAATTTTGAAAGGCCAACCTGTCTCCAGCATTTGCTTAATAGGGTATCATTAGTCAATTCTTTCCATCAAGGTATATCTTCGGAAAGCCCCTATTAAAATAAGTCATTTAGGAGAAGGTCACTTTTGCACGCATCGTTTTAGTCCTACAAAAAATTGTTCCAAGCACCTATATATATAAGGCATTCTGCTCGTCCCAAAAATATTATAAAAGTGATTATGATAGATTTTCTGGATACAGCCAATTTTTTTCATAATATCCACTTGTAGAATGATAATACTGACAATAAAAGAAGATGAGCATGGGCAATAGAAAACATACTAAGATATCTACATTGAAATTTTTGCTTTCTCTGATGACCTTGTGCCTTCTACATGCAGAGCACTTTACCATTTTGGAGCCAAAATGAAAAAAAAAAAAAACAACCTTGGCCTTATCCCTGAAGAAACTTGTAAACTAGTTTTAAAGACTAATTAATTTTTAGGCATCTACTTCAAGCCTTGTAGTTGATTTTCTACTGTTATTGCGACACTTTATTTTTGACAAGGTGGGAGGAACTTGGCTGCTTGCAAAATACTTGTAGAGGTTAACCACCAGTGAAGCCTTAAGCAGTAAGTTCTGTTGAAACCTGCATCCCTACATGATGAGACAATGCAAGAAGAATTCTATTTAAGCAGCATACCTGGTATACTTCTTCTCATCTCCTCATCTCAATGCGAAACCTGCCTCTATCACCTACTTAACTCTCTTCCTCTTCTGAGCTCTAACCTTCCAAGCTATAGCCACTTAGCCCATAAATGTAATTTGTTCCAGCCAGGACTCTGGAAGAAGTTCTGTTCTTAGATAGTGAGCAAACAAGGTACCCTAATTATATATATATATACATACATACATACACACACACACACGCACACACATACATACATACATACATACATACATATGTGTATATGTATATATATATATATATATATAATTTCATGCTCTTAGAAATACATGTATTAGAAAATACACAAATTATTTTTTCACCCATATTCCTAGACATGCATCTATTAGAAAATACACAAATTATTTTTTTTAATTTGTTAATTTTTAAAATCTCACCACTCAGAAACCAATCATCCACAAAAGAGGTGTTGAGGTTGTTTCATCTTTGAGAAACACTAACTTTCAATGATCTTTTGTTGCCTCCCTCTTTTCTGGGGGTCCCAGTAGGAACAGTAACTGAGGAAAAATGCCTCTGGCCCTGGAGACAGGCCCTACTCACTAGAAGAGTGTAAAGGAGTAACAGCAAGCACTTTTCTGCTTTCCTAGGCCTTCCAGGAATCTGAGTAGGAACTACAAATGTCCTATAAAGCCCATCTGCTTGACCCTGTCCACTCCTGTAATTCTACCAAGTCCCAGGAAAAGTCCTTCAGACTAGAATGTGCCTTAGTGCCCAGTATGAACAAATATGCTGGAAGGACACATCATGAATAACCTTCATCACTGACTTCAGCTCACCAGTTTCCTATAAACTTTTGCAATTGGTGAGATTTTTCTTCAACTAGCTGATCTAGTTGAAAGTTTTTTGACCTTGGCTAATATATGTTGAACTAAATATAATATGGTAAAGAGCACAGACCTAGGGGCCAAGAAAATTTGGTTTGACTCCTGACATTGCAACTTACTAGCTTTGTAAAATTGTTCAATAATTCAAGTTTTTAGATCCTCAGTTTTCTAAATTATGAGATGAGAAGATGATGATAACAATGGTACCTACACCTCATAAAACTCCTCAGAATTATAAGTGATATGTAAATTAAGCATTAGTCACAATGTAAACAGTAAATGTTACCCATTTTTAGGACCTTGAACTCACTCTCTCTAAAGTGACTAATATTTTATTCTCCATCTTTTTTTCTCACCCACCCAATTTGTATACCAAATAATTTTATTTAATATTAAATTTCTTCTTAGAGTCAATAAAAGCTGTCCTTCTCTGCAGACTCTTAGATTTGTCCTTTTTGATCATGGTTGTGTTTTTGTTTTGTTCCTCTTTAGAGTTAATGATTTATACAAAATGTTATTGGCAGTGCTTAGAATATAATCAATCTTCTTTTCCCTCAGGGGACCCTTAATAGTCCAACCTCCTTTTCCTAGTCATAAAAAGCCTCTGCCTATAAATGACATACCTGAAAGGAGCTTTCTTATTTTCTAACACAAATTATACAGCAAACCATTTCCATATCAGTATTTCTCCAACTGAAATGACACACAATTTATACCTCATTGTTCTTTTTTCCATTCTCTGGTAGAGGAGGAATTTTTACAACCTGGGTAAAACTGAGCAAGGAAAAAAAATAACCCTGTAGGTTAAAGAACTACTTATACATTCTGATAATTCTTTGATATTTTAGCATAATTTTACTCTTAGCCCTCTCTGTAAGAGCCTGCCCTCAGTATAGCTCCAGCCAAATAAAAGTGTGAAAGCTTCCATTTTTCCCTTGATACCTTCAGAGAGCTACAGTAACATTTTAATTTCTAAATGCAACTTTGATATCACCTACAAAAACCTTAGATGCAGATACACAAATATGATAGAATGTTAGAAAGTCCTAAAACCAAGTTAGGACTCATTCTTATTTCAAGTGTTAGAACTGCCAAGGGCTATTTTCCAAAGTGTCTGTTTCATGAAATGTGGTGAGGACCTAGCTAACTAGTTTTTAGTGGTCAAATACTAGAGGATCAAGGAAATCAAGAATTCTTGATACTTCAACCACCAACCCTTCATTGAATTTACTGAGGATCTGACCACAACTCTCTCTCTCTATATATATATGAAACATATTCTATGTAGTATAATTTACATATATACTATATATACTATATATATATATATATATATATATATGAGCATGTATTTGGGGTATATATTTTTCTCTATGTACATATATGTACATACATGGTGCATATACAAATATATGCATATGTATATACAAAATGAAACAAAATTTAATTTTCAATATATTAAACAGAAAGTACATTAGTGTTTCTAATACTGTTCTCACCCACTCCCACCACACTATGAAATGGCTTATAAAAGCTTGTTCTCATAAATTTTCCTAAAACTGATATATTCAAAACAGCTTTAGTGTATAAGCTAAGCATCGATTATGCAATTTTGTATATATATTTTTAAGTAATTATAATATTGTCATACAGAGATATTTATACTTATATTTTATTAAAAATTATTATTACAGTGCTTTTATATGATTGAACAAAGCCACTATACTATAGTTTATCAGTCTTGGCCTTTGTTTAGCAATATGTATTTATTGTCTCCCCACTTTTAAATCTGTCTTTTCTTCCTTCCTCAAGATTTATCAGGAGGGAGGTGGAAGTAAATTTTGATATAACATATGCACATACACAAAAAAAGACGAGCCTATAACTCAGAGCTTGGGTTATGTTCCACAGTTGGAGAGATGTCACAGCCAAGATAGACATATTCCATTTTCTCCAAGTCCTTTAAGTCTCAGCATTTTCTCCTAATTTGGTCCCCTGAGTCTTAATTTACTTAGCCTATGTTGGTTCTTTTCACCCCCTCTGCCAAGTTTCAATCTTGGTTCTCTTATTGAGGCAAAAACTTGTTCCTGGAACCTGAGAAACTTCATTAGACTTTCTACATCCATGAAAAAAATGACAATTCTATTTCCTCCCTCCTTTTTCCCAATCTCACCCTAGCACTCCCTTTCCTTCTTGTTACCCATCACTCCCTTCTCAAATGTAGAGTCCACAATCATAGGGAAAATAACCTCCTTCTTTATGTCTACTAAAACTAAATCAATCAAAATGACCACCTCCCCCCACAAAAAAAGTGTTTTCTAATTATTCTAACTAGCTCCTAGTGTCTAACACAGTGCTTGGCACATATTGAGCATTTGATTAATATTTTAAAATTTTAATGGAAAATTTTAAACATTCAAGACAATTTTTTGTTTAATTTAATGGATAAATTTAATGTTTCCTATGCTAGAACAGCCTGAGGGGTACTTAAGAAAGACCAACCTTTAATTTTGAAGCCTATTATCACAAGGGGTTGATGTCACAAGAAGAAGGTAGAACCAAGAGAAGGCTCTGGACTTATGGTAGTGCACTAGGAAGTCACAAAGCAGGTGTCCTCAAAGCAGTTTAAGCTTTATTTCCTGCTTCTGAGGCTTGTGATGTATAATGAAATGCACAGTGTTATGTACTTTATGGGAGCTCAAGCAACACTTGTTGGCTGACTTGATTGAACTATATTTGCAAAATGGCAAGGATGTAAGGAAATTTTCCTACCTAAAAAGAAAGCATTCACATTGTTAGACATTTGATAGGCAAATAAACAGTATAATTTCAGCCTGATAGTAAAAATACTCAAACCCCTATCCAATAGGTCTACTGGCTAGGCAACCCAAATGTCAGCACTATGTTTCTAAAACTTAATTTAAAATATCATACATTGTATTTCATCAGGTTTGAAGACATTTCTTTCGAGCTTGTTCCCATTCCCTGCCCCAACTTTAAATCCATAAAATGTAACTAAGAAATCTAAATCTCACTGTCTGGTGAGATTTCCAAGTAAAAGCAAAGTGTCAAGAGATACTTAAAAAATAAAATTTAAAGTGAAGCATTGGACCGTGTTTTAAAAAATCCATATTCAATGGTGCACTTCCAGAGTGCAAGCAAGCAATTCAGGAATTTGCTCATGGTTGCAATGCCACCCCTTTATATATATATATAATGTATGTATACATATATGGGTATGCATGTATATATATATGGGTATGTATGTGTGTGTGTATATATATATAGGTATGTATATATATAGGTATGTATGTATATATGTATATGTGTATATATGACTTAATCTGATGACTACTAAGAGACGGCTGCTTTAATATCTCTGAAAAATGACTTCTTACTTATGTCTAAGTATGCATTTAAGTTTTAGGACAATAAAATATTTGGAGCAGTCCTTTTCTTCCACCAGCACTGAGCTTCACCTAAGCATCAGGCATATGTGACAATTAAGCTGTAGACCCAATTGTAAAGTTTTACCCTATTTCAGGTGAATATTTCCTTTGCTTAAAATGGTTACCTTGAACCTTTTCCCACTCCTATTTCTGCCCTCATAACCTGCTAATGGCAATGTGGGAAAGGTGACTAAGGTTAGGGGTGCAGTCAAAACTTCATTAAGGTAAAGGCAAACTGTTTCATTTTGGAGATTCCAATCATTGTCTTATCCCACTAGTATTCTACTTAACAAGATGGTGTTAGATAATAGTAACAAAATTAAGCATCTTGCCTTCTCAATTTACCTGTTATACCTTTACATTGAGTAGCATAGTAGTTACTGAGCTAAATATCAGGTCTCAAATATCAGGTCTCGCCATCGGATGGCAAAATAGAGGAGAGAATAGAAAAACATGATGAAAATCATTTTATTTGGTGGAATGAGGACTATTTCAACTTGTAGCCAAAACCAGCTTTTATTTTGCCAGGTAAGAAAGATTATACGATAGTTATTAATAAGCTAATGACAGTAAGAACAAGAATAGCTTAAATTTTATTGAGCTCTAGACACTGTGCTTGGTATATTGTCAAAGAGCCACAGAAACCCTGGAAATTATCAATTCTAACACATTAATTTTATAGTTGAGGAAATGGGCCCAGTAAAGGCAAATTATATGTACAGTGTCAGTTAGTGGAAGATTCAGCTTGCCACCCACTGTGCCACACAGTATCTCACTATTCATCACTTTTCATGTGTATCTTTTTACATAGCTGTAATCAGAGTGTACATATAATATGGAATACCTAACATCTTAAACATAGTTCTAGGTTGCTAGATATCTTTATAAACATTGCTTTTCAGAGCAATGATATATTGACTGAATATAAGGCTATTTACTTCATCTTATTTTTAACTATTTAGGATTTTGCTGACATTTTTTTTTTTGCAAATAATAGCAACAGTAATGATGATATCAACAGTTATCTTTAAGGATAGCTACCAGAGTTAGTAGTTACCAGAGGGAAAAGGGGAGTAGGGGAGATAGAAAAGGGTAAAGAGGGTCAAGGTCAAAAATATGGTGATGGAAGGAGATTGACTTTGAGTGGTGAACACACAAGGCAGTATATAGATGATGTATTATTGAACTGTACACTTGAAGCCTATATAATTTTATTAACCAACGTAACCCCAGTTTAATAAAAAATTTAAAAATATTCCTTCCATATTCCAAACATTTTATATGTGTTGTTTCTAAATTTTATCAAATATTGCAATGAAGGTATTATTAGATCTATTTTATAAATAAAGAAATGCAAATTCAGAGGTTAAGTGACTTGCTCAAGGTCACAGCTAATTAATGGCCAGGCAAGCACTGAATCAGGTCTGCCTGGGTCAGTAGGCTCTTTTTTTTTCACCATAATATGCTATCTTTCTGCTAAAATGAATATCTTTATGCTTTTTCCAAAAGTGGGATTATTGGTATAAAGAGTATGAACATTTAAAAAAAATTTACTACATAATCAAGAGTGCTTTCTATGAAGAAGGTATTGATGTATAGTTCTAAGACTTTTTACAGAAAGAAATTGAAATAGAAAAAGAGGTCACATCAATGAGTGTGACAGAGGAAAATTTATCTAATGTAAATAAAGCATCTGGAATCATCTGCCTTCTGTAACATAGAGGTTTCTATTATGAAGATCTGATGGTAGAAAGTGTTCTCTATCTCTGAATTTGAATAGGTACATATAAAATTTTTAGGAAGTATATATGTGTACAGGACCTAGCATATGATAGATGCTTCATGAAGATTAAGTTAAAAAGAAATGACCTGGACTTCTGGATTTTAATGAGGATGTGGAAAGTTGGAAAGAATGCCACCTCCACCCTAATGACAACTAAAAAGCTGAATAATCTATAAAATCATAATTTTTCCTGAAACCAGAGAAAAGATTCAAGGCAACCAACCAGGTTGAAATCTGAAGAAAGATAAGCAACCTGCAAGGAGAAAAGAGACATGTGCACTGGCTCACCTGTAGTTACAGGAGGAAGACATCGTCATAGAAGTTGGTATAAAAAATCCAGCTAAATTTTAATGAAATGCTACAGCCCAACTACGGGCTAGCATGAGAGTACAGTACCCTTGGGAGCCACAGATACAAAAGGAATTTATACACATTTGTAGGCTTTTTCCTTGGATTTATAGTGATGACCTGGTGGAGTGGAGAAGCCATTGGAGTAGGAAAAGCATGCAACCATGTTCAATTCCTTTCCATCTAAAGAGTAAAAGCCTTAAGCTCTAGAGGAAAGGCTGCAAAACCTGTTCCCAGACCTTTTCAAGGTATAGATGAAGATCTACTACAGCTGGGAGAAGTGTAAAAACTTAAGTCCTCCATTCTGGGGAAAGGCAGGTGGTATTAGTCTTGTGACCAGACCATTTAGAAGTTTCCTACCACTAGTAGAAGGTCAAGATAACTAATAAATTACCACTCCTATGACCTAGAGGCACAGGATCTGCTTAAGACTGAATTTGAATTAGGAAAAATGGGAACTCCTCCCTGCCCCACACCACCAGCTTACAAGCACTTAATATGAAGCAATAGCAGGACAGCACTAGGGGAGGCGCATGAGCATGGAGAGAGAATCTCTTTGAGGCATGAGTGCACAGAGAAGGCCTAAAACTGAGGGTAGAGTGAAAATAATAAGAAAGAAAAAAACAGTTAGTAAACAAACCCTTATGTTAAGCACAAGGTAACAGAGAAATTTGAAGCGGATAGTGAACTGAGGGTAACTACAGTAACATAACCAAAACATAGCTCACCTTCTTATTAGATTGACTCAACCTCCCAGATTAATGATCTAGTAGTGCAAGTGTGCCCATTTCAATGCATACACACACTGTTTACTTCAATCTCTACTATTCTACTATGTTTGACATTCAAACAAAAATTTTGAAAGACAAAAAGCAAGGAAAAAACAAGCCTATTCTCAAGAGATAAAGCAATCAATATAGCCAGCCTCGTAGATGACTTGGATATTCAAACTATGAAACAGAAAATTTAATATAACTATAATTGACATCTAAAAGGTTTTAGTGAAACTTATGGAAAACATGCATGAATAAATGGAGATTTCAGCAAAGAAGATAACTATAAAAAATTGGAAATGCTAGAAATGGAAATCAGTAAATGCTTAAGAATGTCTTTTACACTCTTATCAGTAGACTCAAAAAAGCTAAGGAAGGAATCAGTGAAACTGTAGATAAAGAAAAAAAAAAGGTTAACTCAAACTGAAGCACAAAGAGAAAAGAGAATGAAAACAAATAAATGACCATATGCACACACACAAATAAACAAAAAACTTAAAAGAATATCCAAGACCTAAGGGTTAATATAAAATGATCTAACACATATGAAACTAGATTTCCCAAGGAGAATAAAAAGAACAAGGAAAAAGAAATATTTGAAGAGATAAAGGTCAATAATTTACCCCAAATAATAAAATATGTCAAATTACATATCTAATAAGCTCAGAGAACCCCAAGGATGATTAATATCCCACCAAACACACACACACACACACACACACACACACACACACACCACATTTAAACTGCTGAAAAACAAAGAGATAGCTAAAGACTTTCAGAAGACAAATACAAAAAAAAGCAAACATAGGAAGGCAACATAGTAGTATCTTTAAAGTTCTGAGAGAAAAAACTGTCAATCCAGAATTCTATATCCAGTGTAAATATTTTTTAAAAATTCAGGAGAAATGAGGACTTTTCACACACACACACACACACACACACACACACACACACACACACACACAGAATTCATTACCAGAAGCCTTGAACTATAAAAAACTTAGAGAAGTTATTACAGAAGTATCATACCCAGATAGAAACTTGGATTTACCCAAAGAAATGAAGATTCCAGGAATGGCTCAAATGCATAAAATATGTAATTTTTTTTGTCTTTTTAATTGCTCTAAAACATACTGATTAAATAAAAAGTAGTAGTGTTGAGTATAAGGATTATATCATACATAAAAGCAAAACTTATAACAACCATAATCATAGTACACATGCTGGGATACCACACAGTGAAGCAGAAGAATATTACTTGAAGGTATATATCATGTAATTTAAGACATATGAAAAAATCTTGATTCTGGTGGTAGTTACATAACTGAATGTTTCTCTAAAATATACTTAAAAGGGTAAATTTCACTAAATACAAACTGCAGTAAGTCCTCACTTAATGTTGTCAATAGGTTCTGTAACTTTTGATGAATCAACGTATGATGGAAACCAATTTTACTATAAGCTAATTGACATAAACGAGAGTTGTTCTTATGGCATCTAATCAACACTATAATGAAACAATATTGGATGAAATGACGTTATCTGAGGACTTGTGGTGTATCTCATAAACCTTAATTTAAAAAAAAATCATGCACAACTTACCTTTTTACCCTCTTGACTTGTTTTTATGGCATCACAGTTCTGATGACTGATGACGAAAAACCATGTTTTGTGCTATCTAACCTTACCTTTTTTTACCTATATGACTGAAGTTTTTATTCCTAAAATTTTGTGATATAGAGAGCTCTATACCTTCAAATCAAAACAAGTACACAAACACATTTAAACACATACCCCTCAGGAATTAGAATGTGTATACAGCCACGGAGATTATAAATTTGCCATAAAGAAGAGGAACTTCTATGTATAAGGGGTGGGTATTTATGTTTAACATGGCAAAATTTACCTAGATCACACAAATGTTGACTAATCATTCAGTACAGGATGCAACTGAGGTAACACAAACAATATATTTGTATCTGTATCACATCACTATCTATAGCTTACTGGTTCCATTAGTAGGTAAGGGCAACATGGTTTGAAAAAAAAACTTTCATCATGTATATTGGCATTCTCTCTGTTCCCTATACTCACCAAGGTTCTTTCTACTTTTAGGAACCTTCTACATTGCTATTTCTACTACTCAAGTCCTATGCTATAAGCACTTTGGGGCAAATTTTAAAGATCTCTTCCACCCCAACCTGGATAGAGAAATTTAAAAAGAAACCTCTTCTGGGCAGATACAGCCTTAAAGTTACAAGACTTGGCAAGCAAAGGTCACCCTTGTCTGAACTAGAAATGTGCCCTTCTCTTAGACCTATACCAGAACACTTCTACACAACCCATGTATAGAGGACCTGTGGTTAGTTGATAGCAAGGATCAGCCTAGGGACAGTGATTTGGTTTTTGAGGAACAGGTGTGAGATAGAAGAACATTTGCATTTGCAAGATTTAGAAAATGTCTATTCCCCATATTAGAGTGGGAGAGAGGTACCTGATCAAGGTGATAGGACCACTAAAGCACTCCCATCTCTAAGTCACCTTTAAACACTGTCCTTCTTCTTTTTAGAATGCATCAACATCATCCTCCACAAACACACTTTTGCTTAGTAATCTCATATTTGTCCTCCTGATATGTTTGCCAAGTACTTCCTCAAGATGCCAATGATGACACTTCAATCTAAATTAAGCCCTTCCTGTTCTATGCTTTTATATCATTAGGATTTTTTTTACTAAATATATATTAAAATTGCAATTATAAAGTTATTTGTGTGCCTCTCTCAACCCCCACACATATACTCATATTTAATCACTTACACATTTCTAGACCATAAGCCCCAGAAGAAAAGGACCATCTGTTTTGTTTACCACTTTGATAGTCCAGAGACTACCTCAGTGCCTGGCACATACTTTGTACTTAATAAATAATCACTAAATAAATGCAGTTTTTCTTGTTAGATTCTTTGGAAAACTCCGTCACACACATGTGCACACTCATGTACATAGTATGATATAGAATGCTCTGGAAACTTTTTATGACATTCAATTTAAAAGTTGAATGTGAGTAATTAGAACAACATGGAGGTATAATATAAAACAAGTGATATTTTTATTTGGGTACATCTTATTTGAATTACTTCCCTTTCCCATTTATGTTTTATTAATTCTCTTCTAATAATTTTTATATTTGTTATTTGGTTGGTAGATTAACTATAAATTGCCAACTCATTTCCTTTGTAATAATTCTCCCAGATGAGCTATCTTATTTTGATTCATCTCTCAAAGTGAAATGTTGTGTTTTGGCATTATTTGATTTGCAGTGTAGGCTTTTGACTTGCAATTACTGTTTAGACAATGAAGAATGATATGTAATCTATCGCCACTTACCAAATAGATTCTGCCATAAGTACCAAGGCCAATGGTTTTATCCAGTGAGAATATTCCAGTTGGATCCTGAAAAAATGTAGATCAAAAATTTTCAATCTTCTTGGGAAAAAAGCAAGCATTCTACTCTCTAGATTGGTATTTCCAATCTGCCTTGCACCCTTAGAATTTCCATGGGAAGAACCTAAGTGTTATTTACCTAAAGAATAGACATGTCACAGTCTCCTTGGACTAATTGTAGTCATTTATAAAAAAAATAAACAATGCTATTGACATTAAATAGTTGTATAAGTGTCACAAAACTGTAAAATGCATACAATTATGTCTAGTTAATGCATATTCATAATATAATTAGAAGAATACTAAAACAGAGATAAGTTCATTTATTTACAATCAAAATACTCTTTTAATATCCATTTTTGAGTGCTAACCAGACAGATAGAAGGCTTAGCTTAGAGCAGTGATGAGTACACACTGGATATAAAATAGCTTATGCATATAAAAGTAATTCTTAAGAAAGAATATAACCTTTAAATACGAATAATAAGGCAAGATCATAACATTGAAAGAGTATCACTTAAAAAAATAGACAAAGTTGTTTTTGTTTATTTATTTTTAAGTTAATCTTTGCATATATTTTCATGGCACAAATTCACTGACTTTTTATTTATTTATTTATTTATTTGTCTTAGCCTAAATGTGGCACCATAGCAGAAAAAGTATAACATGTTTATGGACAGATTCCTAAAGCTTCCATATTCATCCATAAACATTGTTTCCTTACCTGAAAATATAGATATTCCTTTACTGTTCACCACAAAAATGGTGTTTGAATTTTATCACTATTTAAACTTTTAGTTTAGCAGCTTATTTTGCTATTTTTAGCTAAACTTATATGAGGTATGAGTAGATGCCAGTTTATATACAAAGTGGTAGCAGCATTGGCAAATTTTTGGAAATTCACATGCCTTATAGAAAAGCATATTTTATATACACAAACTTTGTTTAACCTGGTTTGAAAACATTTTTATTACTGTGACAAATATGAGCTAAACAGAAAAACTATTAAGCATATGCAATGTATATACTGAAATTATAGACACCTTTAAACTGGTGTGATATTTGTGTAGTCTAGCAAAACTGTCATAGGAAAATGACACAGGTATGGGATTACTTCAGTCAATAAGTATTCAACAAGACAGAGTCAGGAGACTGAAGTCTAAGCCCCAGCTTTGCCATTAATTAACTATATGACTCTGAGTAAGTTATTTACTCTCTTTGGGACTTCTTTTCACATATATAAAATGAAGTTGTTGTGTTAGGTGATTTCCTAGCTCTAGTTCTAAAATTCTATAAGAAAAAAATATCAGATTCCAACATTCTAAAATCCAGATGTTTCCACTGGATTGATACAACCATTGTTAGAAAAAAACAGCCCTACTTTCTTAAAATCACCATCAAAATCAATGTCACAATATGCACAGTATCATTATAAGCAAATAGTTTAAGAAACATACTCCCAATGAAAATACAAAACTTATTTAAAATAATAATTTTGATAATTCAAGAGAAGTAAAATGCATTGTTATAGTGGTCTTGATAATAAGTATCATTGTTACAACTCACTGAAAACCTTATGGGAAAAAGTTAGCTAACAAGGGAGTTGCTAAGGTTCAGCTTGAAGACTTTATCACTTTAGCATATTTTTTGAAAGATATCTTTGAGGGACTTTTTATTAGACATTATTAATTCTGGAGAAACAGCCTCTGGCCATCTGTCAAAAGAATCAAATTGGTAAACGATTCTTTGTTATGGTTAAGATTGCATTTTAGCTGAAAAAGATACCACATATTACAGAATTACTGAATTATCTGAACAACTTTATTTCTGAATCTTTGAATACAGTCTTAAGTATCTTTAATCCTTTTTCTACCCCTCAATGACATACGTACCTTGCTCATATTTGAACTCAGGTATCTAATTACTCAAAAAAAAAAAAAAAATACCAAAGAAATGAACAGGGATAATAAAATACCTGTGGAATTCTTGGAGGCCTAATTTTATCTATATTCATATTGTATAGACAATCATTTTCCTGCTTACAAATGACCAAAACATTTTAATTCTCGTGCTGACATTTAATAAAAAAAAAAAAGATTTGAAATTTTTTTCTTCTGTTTTAAAAGGCAGCTTAGCTTAGTATTCGTCTGTTCTAAGAGTATTTTTCATTAGTTTAATGCAATATTTTTCTTTCCCCATCTTCACACCATTGTCTTTCAAGACTAAATGATTGTCAAACTAGGAAGAAAGAGAAGAACAATGTAATTACTAGGATAATATTACTAAATTTCTTATATCAGATTTTCAACTACATTAAGTCAGGGAGTTTATTCTGGGCTTCCAAATAAGAAAGCATCAAAAAGGAATATTTTTTTGGGGGGGGAGGGTTCACTGCAAAATTAAAAGGTCTACTTTAAGGGGGCCTCTATAATTACTTGGTCTTCTCCTCTGCCCTGCCACACCAAGGTAGCAAAATCAGAAGAAGAAAAATCTTTAAATCAATTTGGAGATTATTTGGTGGTTCACTATGCTTTGGTATTCCATTTAGTTTTTTTTTTAATGGTTAGTAATCAAGAAAATGGTTAGTAATCAAAATAAATTACTAAAACATTTTTGAATCATAAATGTTGGGCAAATACTTTATACTTTGTTATACCTCTCTCTCTCTCTATATATATATAGATAGATATCTAGATATATAGATATATATAGAGAGAGATATCTAGATATATATATATATATCTAGATATCTCTCTCTATATATATCTATATATCTAGATATCTATCTATATATATATATCTATATATATATATATCTATATATATATAGATATATATATAGATATAGATATAGATATATAGATATATAGATATATATATATATATATATATTAATTATTTCCTGTAATTTAAAAGACCTAGATTAGTTGTCTTCTGAAACCTAGTATTTTGGGGAGTTGTCTCTGTTTTCTGAATTCAAGGAGAAAGGGAGCAATAAACCTTCCGATGGACAATTTTATTAAGGGCAGGAGGTGGGGATAACAGGAAGAAAAGGAACCCTAGAAGGCTGTGCTCACTGGTCAAGGAAGAGACTCAAGCAGAGGCTGAACCAAATACAGCAGAATTAAAGAACAAAAGGGAACAGTTAGATGGTCGATATGGGTAGCAATAAATTTCAGATTCAGAGTAGTAAAGAAGAACAACTAGGAAACACATTCTAGTAGTCTAGAATAAAGGAAGGAAAGACATTGCACAGTACTTAGAAGGACAAGCGGAGCTTTTTCTTCTTTTTGTTTTAAATATTTAAAATAGCAATTTTATGAAATATTTCATGGAGAGAGAACGTGAAAATGGCAGATATAAATAACACTGTTAAGTGCCAAAGTGAGTTTCAGAAATAGAGGAATGGGCTTCACAATTCAAGTGGAAGACTTAGAAAAAAATATTTTCTTCTGGACTAGTGTTTCTCAAACTGTGGACTGCATAGACTCTCCCTACATGAGAATCATCTGGGAAATCTTGTTTAAAATACAAGATTCCTTGTTCCTAGCATGGAATTATAACATTAGAATTACTGCGGATGAGTAATCCCCAGATGATTATTGTACACTTTTCTTGTGCACGAACATTAAACTCACTGATCTAGAAACTGGAGAAAAAAGGACTGAAACCATAAATTAAAATACAGTGTCTTGCTGAGGTGATGCTCTATGATATATAATGGAGGATATGTTGAATGGTTCCCTCCTTGTGGACTAGAAAGTAAAACTGCTTTAAAACATGGGGCTAAGGAACTTGGTAAAGTGGAAAGGTTCTCCAGACTGAGTGTAGAAAGCAGCCTTGATCTGGGTGGTGGAAGACTGGGAGAGCTGGCATTTATATTTAAATATAAACCTAATGTAATTCAAATATAGTTTTTGGATCATATGCTATTTCAGATCACCTCTGCCACTACTGTCCTCCAGGCCAGTCTAATTTTGACCCAATATAGATTAGGACTACACATGGCCGTGTCAAATACCAAGTCCACAGCCATGAGGAATGTCATTACCATACTGGGCACAGAAGGCAAAGAGACTATCATAGTAAAGACGTGCCAGATTTGGAGATGAAGAAAGTTTCCAGTCTCAAGGATTGGGTGACGTAGGCATATATATATATATATATAATATATATAGATAGAGAGAGAGAGAGAGAGAGAGAGAGAGAGAGAGAATCAGAGACAGAGACAGAGACAAAGAGAGTACGAGAGAGCACACATGAGAGCAAGACAGCCCTAGGTATTGTTGGCAAGCAAGGTAAAAATACACACACACACACACACACACACAGATATATATATATATATATATATATATAAAGACATAAGACTTTGCAATTCTCTTCTCAAAAGGAAAGCACAGACCACAAACCTCAGCACTTTTTGTTTTGTTTTGTCACCTATAGGAAATATTTATTCAATAGTCAATCAGGAAAAATTATAGCAACCCATTAATTAATAAACAAAATGTAGCTGACTTGTCATTCTCGTGTTATGTTAGCATTATTATTTTATGTTTCTAACGTAAGGGTATTATGCAAAAAGAAAGTTACACAATTCCTTCACCCCTCCTGCTTCCCAAGTTTTAACTATTGTTTATTATTTTAGGTTTACAAATTAATATCTATGTAATAACAAAAAATGTTCCACCACTTTCTTTAAATCTCAATTTGCACAGCAAGCCTGGCTTCTCTTGTTTTGAGGTCATTTAGCTGGTCAGCCCAACAAAGGACATAATATATCAATCTTAAAGTAGACCCATATTTAATCATTATATATTCTGAAATATTTTTTTTCTCAATATGAAACTCCAAGGTCTGAATCACTGCTCATTATCTGGCCATTGCCAAATTGGTATATTTGGTGTTGATAGATGTCAACTTTCTGACCTTCATATATAGTCTATTGAGAATATTTATCACATTTAGCTTTCATTGTTTGCTTTGTCATCTCTACTTTTCACCAAAATGCAAATTCCAAAGAGCTAACTTAGATGTCTCTTAACCTCCTCGCTTACTTTACTTATTCAGAGACTCTGGAAATTAGTCAACTTCAAAAAAATACCAAATCACTAAAATATGACTCAATGACCAAAGAGACAGTGAACTTTTCATGTCTCTAAAAAATTGCCATAAAGTATATTATCAGGGGATGCTTCTTTTCTGCTAGATTTCCTAGGGTTTAGACCCAAATGTGTGGGAAGATGGGATAATTATGCATAATTTCTTCTTCAGATGATAAAGACCTTCACAATGAGTTAAAATTATGCCTGTATAATAGAAATTTAGAAATTGTTAGAAGCTAAGGACTTTATGAGACTTTCTTGAAGTCTGTAAAATGAGGCCAAGCATAAATGCCCTGAGGTTTTGTCTATTCTCTACAACTACATTAAAAACCAACCTTATCTTTCTCCCTTCCACTCCCCCCCCCAAAAAAAAACCCCGAATATTCTATTGAACTGCAATTTAAAATTGTAGACTTTCCCTTTATCCCCTCTGCTCTCACCAAGTTCTTATGTTCCCAGGCCATGACCAAACAGTTAGTCTGGGCCATTTCCCATTTCTTTCTGTTATTAAAATCTTTACTACTTTTTCCTCAAGTTTGGAATTCTCTGCTCTATCATTTTCTATGAGGTGCTTCTCATTCCTCTCTTTAGTCAATTTAGAAAAGACTTTTTCAGTTTGCCCATGTGTGGTTTCACATATTGTCCTAGTTTGCCTTCTCTCTCTCTCTCTCTTCTCTCTCTCTCTCTCTCTCTCTCTCTCTCTCTCTTTTTCTCTCACCATACACAGAGAATATTGGAGGAAGGTAACATTTCATTCATTGGTTTAACACTTTTATTTTGGAGCAAATCTAGTTTAAATTTGAAAATTCTGTTCATAAAGGAAACCAAAAATTGGGGCCTCCATATTCCAGAAATCTCATATATGCACCAGATACATGCAGGGTGGAAAAAGATTTAACCTTTCTTTAAACATTCTGTGACTTTATTTTATAAAACTGCATCAATAATCACAATGCTAATATTTGTATTCTGCATGTTTATTTAAAAGCTAAGAACAATATGTTAAAATGTTAACCATGTGCATGACCTCCTCCTATACCATTATAGTGTAACGTTATATAGGTGAGGCTTAGGGAATGCCCCATTTTTGAGGGAGGCAGGCTTTCTGCCATCATCAAGAAGACAATCTTTAAAGGCCAAATATGTATAAAATTAAAGCACTGCGACTTTGAATAGTCCTATAACCTCAAGGTTAATATTTAGCTTTTCCCAAAGCAAGCAGGCCACTGCCCTGAACTACAGTTGCCTGGTGATTATTCCAGCACATGCATGCTTATTCCTTTCAGAGAGTCCAGGGCCCTTTGCATTCAAGGGAGGGTGCGAGTGAAATGCCGATCTAAAAGAGAACTTAAAAAATGGATTTGGGTGGGATCCAGTATCTGCCAGAAACCAGATGCCAATGAAATAAACGGTGCTGCTAAAATAATAAGGCTACTAATAACGATGACAATAGGTCACCAATCAATTACAATACAACTCTGGGAGAAAGCTGGACATTCAGAAAAAAGGAGAATCCACAAACAAAAGCTATGAGAAAAGGCTAGTTTAGTTAGTGAGAACAATTTTTTTGTTGTTTTGACTGGGATGTTCAGAATTCACTTCTTCCCAAGCGGCGTCGAGTTCTTTCGCTCCTACAACACTAAATCGGAACGGTGCCCTGACAGAATAAGAAAGCTTTAGAAAGTCCTTTTAGAAAATGAGAGAAATGAGACTCCAACGTTTTAATTTTCTAGACTACTGTCACCTACAAGTAAAGGTAATTCCGTGAGTGGGCGCTGGCAAAAGCAGCAGCAAACAACGGACAGTGGGGTGACAGGGAGGAGTGTTCTCAGGAATCATGCGTTGTCCCGCTCTTTGGCATCTCCTGTAGCCTCGCTAGGGCAGGTACAGGAGCGCCACTAAACAAAATGAGCCACATTTAGAAAATGTCCCGCTGTTTAGGACACGCGCCACCACCACCTATTCTCCCCCCATCCGCCCCTTCCTTTTGCCTTTCAGTGAGTTTGGCACATCCAGGGGTGTCTTTTCTGCAAGCCTGTTCTAGGAGACCCTTTTTTTACCGTGATCCCCACAAAGTTTTAGCCTAACCCAGCTTGTGGACGTCCATCCCCTCCCCCGGTGCTCAGAACCCAAAGAAGAAAACATTTTGGGGGCGACGGGTCTCTTCTACTCACCGGCAAGTGGCCCAGATCTGTGATTTCCTTGTCCCTCCAACTCCCATGTCCCGCCATGGCTTCGAGCGGAACGGAGCAGGCGACTGAGTTAGGCACGGTCGGGGTGTCTGAGGTGGAAGCGGACAAGAAGTTGAAGGGAGAAAAGAAGGGAGAGAACGGGGGAAATAAAAGAAGGACAGGGGTTTATAGCGTGGGAGCTAGAGGAGGAGAAAGTGGAGGAAAAGAGCTAGGAGTGGAGGGAAGCCTGAGTTTGTGAGGCGGGAAAGCAAGTTTAGCTAAGGCAAGAGAAGAGCCTGAGCGTCGGTCTCGGAGACTAAGAAGCTAGAGGGGCGCTCCACTGGCAAGAGCGCGGTGTCTGCCCCGACAGGGTGCGCCTCTTTCAGGGTGGGGAGGGGGCGGGTGCAAGGAGGTGGGGGGCCCCCTGAGCAGCTCGAAGGGGATTGGTGAAGCGTCACGTCGCCAGGTGGGCAGCCGCGCGGCAGGGAGGCGGGCTGGGGGCCACTGGAGGAGGGAGGTGCTCAAGGACTCTAACGGTTTGCAAGCCAGCCCCTTGCCGTCTCTCCCTTCCCCTCCCTTCCCATCCCTCCCAAGTCCACTGCTGCACCCGCCGGATCCGCCCCTGCTGGCGAGTGTTCCACAGGAAACTTTTTTGAGGCAGCTGCCAGCCCCGGAAAACTAGTCCCGCTCTGCACCGATCCCAGTCTGGGCCCCACAGCTCTGCCACAGTCTAAGCAGCCTGCGCCCCCATCTCCCCCACGGAACACTTGTGACTTTTTTTATTTGTCTAAATTAGCTTTCTGCCCCTCGATTTTATTGCTCCATGTATTGCAAAGACCCATCAAGTTAGATAAGGAAATGACTTGCCACTGGGTTAAGGATCGAACCTAGATGAACCCCTGTGAGGGCAGGGAGATAGTACCAAGTATGCCTCGGGTTAACACAGCTTGGCTTTCGAAGCCACTAGTTCAGCGCAGTGTGAACAGGGCCGCTGCGAAGATCCCTGGAGGCGGGCCACATCTCTTCTGGCCCGGGACTAGTTGGTACCAGGTCCTGGCCGCTCAGTCGGAAGCACCTGTTCACAGGTGCCAGGAAGAGACTGACTGAGTCCCGGAAGCTCTAACTACCCCCAATCGAAAGTTTTGCAGTTTGCTGCTTTCGTAGAGAAGTCCCTGGGTTCCTTTCCAGTCTTCTGCTTAGAACTGGCTTCATTCATTCGCTCGTGCGTTGCAAAACGTTTTCGAGCACCCAGGCCTTGGTTCGCCCGCAAAGCACAGGGTTCTGAGATAGTTAAAAGAATCTGACAAACGCAATTTACCCTTTAGAAGTGCCTCTTGAAGACTTTATGGGAAAGAGAGTCAGTGCAGAAAACTAACCGAATTCTAAGTTTCTTGCTCTGCAAAGAGCACTTTAAAGCTGCTTACTTTCCCTGGAACTCACAGACTATGTTCTCAGACCCGCACTCCGGGGTCAGAAAGCAATGTGAGGGGTTTTTTTTTTTTTCCGGTTTCTCTTTTAATTAAGAAATTTCTACCTCCTAGGAAGATTTACTCAAACAATTCTTCTCATGGATCTGTAGTTCACCATTTCTGACCAGGCTTCTAACTTTTGTAATTATTCTCTTATATTGGTGGATTTTTGTTTGTTTCATGTCTTTACATTCCATAACCTCAAAGATTCAGTGAGCTTTGCAATCACCACAGCCTGTCTGCGGAGACCGGTCTTGCTAAAGAAATCCTCTGTCAATGGTGCGGAGAAAACAACTACCATCCCCCCACCTTACGCAAAAACAAACAAACAAACAAAAAAAAACAACAAAAAAAAAACAACTTTAGTGTTCTGGATCAAATTTTTGTATTAATCCAAATATGATGTAAACCATACAGAAATTACATTCCCCAGAATTCAAACCTTGACAATCCACTGTAGAAAATCTTGCCCCTTTAAACATAGTTTAAGACTTTCTGGATAGTCAGTAAAACTCTCTGGATCTTGCAAAATATGAGTCTGAAAAAGCATTCATAACTAGAGCATGGGCAGGTGAGTTAGTTAATAGAAAGTTATGCTTTTGTATAAACATCTTGTTTTAGAAATCAAGACACAGAGTCAAGCAGTTCAGCCTGAAAACAAAACAAAACAAAACAAAACTCTGAAGAGATTCTTTGCTAAATGGAAGAAGTATTCATAAGTTAAGACTTTTTTTGACAATTCAGTTTGCTGAAGGTAAGGTTGTAGGGAAATGCCCTGTGGCTCCTGATGGCAGAGGCTGTTTTAGCCTGTCTAAGGGGACAAGTCCAGACCAGGTAAAAGAATCCAGGATAGGTCACTGGCCTCTCTAGTTGCAAGACTCAGTGGGAGTCTAGGAACTTCATGATTCTTATATAGAGATTAGCCACATTTCCGGGTGTGACTCTCATGGGAAGAAGGAGGGGAAGCCTAGGTGTTTGACCAGAAACTTGCCAGAAAATCTACACATTTTAAAATATTATTTTTCAATGAAAAAGGAAGCACCAGAAAAGCATGGAAACTTTGCCTTGTAAACTGCTTATGGGGATTTTTGTGGCTGGCCTGGGGAAGATCAGTCCAGCTAGTAGACCATAAGGCAAATAAATGGCTCCAATTATTTGCATTAGGCTCAACCCTGAGAGAAATCTGAAATAGGGCAACTTGTTTTCCAGCTTCAGGACTTTCTTTTTTCTACCTACAACCTCCACTTTCCCATCCTACCCCATTCCAAAGTGTTCTTTTTTCTCTCTTTCTTTGACTTTAAACGGAATAAAAATAACCCTAGTCGATCCCAGATCTAGGAACTTGTCAGATTGTGTTTTCCCAGAAATAATTTATCTGCCAACGCTCTATGTTCCATATTTATTACATCCTTTCTCCTCCCTTCCATTCTCTTATCTTAAGGTCCTGAGCACTTTGTAACATTTGATTGTTGGTATTTTTTAATAGCTAAAATTTACTGAGTGTTTGCTATATGTTCTGGACTAAAAGACATATACACGCACATTGTATTTAAATTTTGTCAAAAAGTCTTCCAGGTTTTTAATTATCTCCATTTCATAGGCAAGGAAATTGAGGCACAGGAGAGATGAAGTACCTTTTCTAAAGCTTCACAGCTAGTAATTGGAAGAGCCTGGCTTCCAACTCAGGCAGTCTGACTCCAGAGCTTACTTGTCAATGACTGTTGAAGGGCGGGTGCATATTTGAGACTGTGTGAAGAGGAGCCAAATTCAAAACAGCCTCAGGGTAAATGAGATCAGATGACATTAACTAGGCCCCTAAAGCTATCCAGTTCCCCTTGCCCCTTTTCAGCCTCAAGCCTCCTAAACAGAAATAACAAGGGCTTTAAAAAAGAAATGGAACCCAGTTAAGACCAAGAGTAGCCAGTTCAGTACTCGCCTGAGCAGATCCACAAGTATGGATCACCTCAAAGGGAAAAAATGGATTTAAGGCTTAAGAAAACTTTCATAGTGGAAAACCCCCCTACCCCAGCAATTTTCAATGTTTTAAAAAATATTGAAATTCATTTCTATTCCTTCCAGAGATTTTTTGGCTAAGAACAAACATTCAGTGAAGACTTGAAGGAAGCTGTGTTTTTAGCAATTTACTTTGTGACTGGAGGTGCTAAATGCAAGGTTATAGCCAGTCAGCTCAAGCTGGTAAGAGTATGCATACATGGTCCACAGGTATGAGCTTGATCCCCCAGAGGGCCGTGTGCTTCTCTTCATTCTTTGGCCCTTGATAGCATCTCCCCTATGGGCCAGCAAGCTCTGTCTTTTTTCCAAAAACAACTTTTGAAATCAGTACTTTTATCTTTCTTTGTAGACAAAAGTGCATATCATTTCCCATATAAATTGCTGATCACCATAATCAGAAGTTATATTGCAAGAGCATGTGTGCGTTGTGAAAAAAATAGAAGTTTCAAAAAGTGCTAGGCTGTTTTTCTTTCTTTTTTCATTTACACATTTTATGATTAGCAATATTTATCTTAGACAGTTAAAAAATTTATTAAGCATTTATAAAGCACTTAAACACACAGAAAGCTCTGTCATTTATTTTTTTACTCTTACTCTGACACCTCACATATGAAAATGAATATCTTGCAAACGTTTTTTTAGGACAAGTATGCTGTCTGCATTACTGGGCCTTGGAATAGTGAAAATAAGGTTATATAGCAGTCTGCTTGAAAAGATACTTTCAAACACTGGTGATTGCAAACACTCAAGGTCTAATATCTGGAAGGGCTAGGGTAGCTTATCGGAAGTCCTTGTTGAAGAAGAAACTTCTTTTGGGAACCACTGGGCTACAGAGCTTCTTAAGGTTTTCTTTCTTCTTTTGCGGAGATACGTTTACAACTGAAGGATTTCTGCCACTGTCCCCCAATGCTCTTGCTGCCCATCCTTTTGATTCTTTTACATGTCACTCTTCTGGGACAAAGCAGCAAGCCACCTGATGTTTCTCAGGTAAAGGTCATTAATGTGCCTTCTGACCATAGTTGCAAAGCTTCTGTTCACTTGTTATGGAATGCTCTTAAGCTCAGCCATGATTTGAGCTATGCTTGTTTCTAAAATGGGGCCCAGGAAATCTGATCCTAGCTGAACATAGGTTCTTTCTTGCTATTGAAAACTGGAATGTTACTCTATAAAAAGACAATTGTTTTATAAAGAGAACTGAAACAGAGAAATTAAAACCAAAAAGTCAAACACATTTCTGAAGTTGGTAATAGGACTTCCTTTTCTCTTAGTCCTTTCCCTTTTTGGAGGCCATACCTTCCTACTCCTAAAATTTTCAACCAATAACTTCAAGTTATCCAACCCCTCAGTCAGCACAACAGTAAACAGGAGTAACATTTACCTTGATGCTCAAGACACCTCACTTGCACTTCCAAGGGCCTGGAAGTGGACCCTAGCAATTAATTCTGTGTTGACAGTTTTACATTTTTTTAAGTGGGCTCCCAAATTATAAAAGCTTCAAATCTAACAAAATTTGGATTTGACCCTGAATGTGTAATGTATAGAGAAATACAGTAAAGTTAAAATATGTGTGTATTAATCTTCATAATATCACTGAGACTTGATAAAATAAGGGTTGTGATTAGCAATCTATAACTAGAGACTGTGTATTTTGGAAAGAGAGAAAACTCAAGAAGGAAAAAAAGAATAGCCCTGAACTTTAAGAAATTATTCATTTATGTAGAAGGAATATATCACGTAAGCAGGATAGATGTCATTTTTGATTGAGGATAAAAAGGAAAGAGGAAACAAATAATATCATTATAGAAGTAGGCTATAGACTGATGACAGGAAATACATGTGCAATGCTTTCTTAAAATCTAAGTCACAACACTGCCACTGGGAGAGGCAATAATAATGATAGAAAGCATATTTTTAAGGTCTATATTATAAAAAATTAAAAACAATATAACTCATTGTAATAGGTAAAAAAATTCAAAGGTGAATGCAGGAAAAGTAAACATTATCTGTCTTCATCTGATTATACACTACCAATGCCACTCTATCCTTTAAGATATTAACTATTTGGTTGTATTACTTCTATATCATTCTCTAAGACCATAATTTTATGAAACGCATATGTGTACACACATGGTTCTCTCTCCTTATTCTTCTGCTCTCTTTTATTTTTTAACAAAAAATGGGATCATACCATATATACTACCTTGCAACTTAACAATATGTATCAATGATATCTTTTCAGGTGAAATACATTGATATGACTCATTCTAAATTATTTCCTTAGATTTTTTTTTCCTCTAAAAGAGTAATCAGAATCTGGTAATTTCTAGAATTGCCATGTTAATGATTTCATTTATCAGAAGAAACAATGAGAAAAGTTGCTTTTTAAGGAAAGCTAGTTAGTGATCTAAAAATTACAGGGGAAATTGTGTGTGTGTGTGTGTGTGTGTGTGTGTGTGGTGTGTGTATGAGAGAGAGATTCTTATTGTTCATGATTCTGTTTTGTAGAGAACAACATATATAACTCACACAGAGACTCAAGAATGTTCTGAGAAACATTAGCTCAACAAAAATTATTGTGATATTCTACACAATAGTGGAGGAAGAGAAGAGGAGAGTAAATTGGTAGAGAGTACCAGCTATTGTGCTTAGGGGCAAATATTCAGGCTCAGAAAAATGACTGACTTAATTTTTTTTAAAAGGAATCTTGCAGATGTGACTATAAAGAGATCATGGAACATGGTAGAAGTACCACAAGTTTGAAAACAGGAAAAATCAAATTTTCAATACAGAGCAAAAAGATAGATTCCAGAAAGTATAGACAGACCAGTACTCTTGATGTTGGTTCCAGGGGAATTCTTACAGAATAGTTTACAGACAACTCTTAAGATATCCTTCTCAGGAGTTAGCAGGGATGCACTAATAATTAGCCATGAAAACACTCACTTTCTATTATGAATAGTGATTATCAAGCTTTCAATTACTCCCCCCTCCCAATGAACCATTCATCTTGTTATTCACAACATTACATTGTGTGCTCTCCTCTCATAATGAATCAGGGCTGGCCCCGTTGTGGACAATAGACTATGGAGGAAGTGATACTTTATGACTTATAAATCTAGGTATTAATACACATCGAAGCTTATAGCTAAGTCTTTCAGATTGCTTGATCTGGGGGAAGCAATTTGTTAAACCTTGAGGACACTGAAGCAGGCCTGTGGTGAGATCTACCTGGAGAAGAACTGAGGCCTGTGGATAACAGACAATAGCAGCTTGCCAATAATGTGATGAGCCACTTTGGGAGTGGATTTCCCAGCCCCATTCAAGCCTTGAAGATGATACAATCATAGGCAACATCTAATTGCAACTTTATGACAGAGTCTGAGCTAAGCCACTCCTAAATTCCTAACCAAAAGAAAACATGAGAGAAGAATATATTACTATTTTCAGCCACTAAATTTTGGAATAAATTGTTACAAAGCAATAAATAAACTAATCAAATCAGTTGTTCACCAAATAGACCAGAATACTGTGATAGTTAATATATTTTATTTAGACAAAGGATCTTATAATAGCCTCTTAGACAAGATAGATAATGTGGACTGAATAAGGCATAGACAAAATATTCATGACCAGTTGAACAAATCTGTTGACTAATGAATCAATAGAAATTGGAGAGAACATGTAATGCTGGTATAAGGTTATGGTGAGCATAATCAAATATATATTCTGGAGTAGCACTGTCTAATAGAAATTTCTGGTGGTGAAAAATGTCCTATAACTGCATTGTCCAATATGATTGCCAGTAGAAATATGAAGTTGAGTACTTGAAACTACTACAACTTAGGAACTGCGTTTTAAATTTTATTTATGTTAATGAAAATAAAATCTAAATTTATATGGAAACATGTGGCTAGTAGCCACTGCATTGGACAATGCAACTGTCTATGACTTAAGAAATCAACTTTGTTAAAATTTAGAGGAAAAAAAACAGAATTTTGAGGACAGAAACTCTAAAGGGATGTGTGATGCAGATTTTCTGTTTTTGGTTCAGTATTCTACCTATTTATCATTGGTTTAGGTGTTAACTTGAAAGATATGCATATAACTTTGTTGATGAACCAAAATTTGGAAAAATTAATTATTAATAATATAGCTTGACAGCATTTTTCCTGGGTCTGACACTCCAAGTTTGGAGCAAGAAGGAGTAGAGCTAGGGAAGTGATTGGGCTTAAACATAAAGTAATCTTTAGGATTAGTACAAAGGAAAGTTCCCAAGGCCAGAAAGGGTAGAGGAGAAAAGCAATACATTGGGCATAAGTTTGGGAAGCAGTGAAGCAGACAAGATGAGAAGATAGAACTAGAGATGAGACTGGAACTGATAAGAAACTAGAATGATGAATGGTTAGAGGTTAGAAAAGGGAGGCAGGGGGCAAAAAGAAATGGAATAAATAATAAGTGCACATAAAAGCCAGTTTTTGCTGGCTTTTGGCTGTCTTATTCCAACTGTTGATTTTGTTTATAGAATTTTGCCTTTGTTCTGGGCATGGGCTAGAACATTTAAGTTGCAGGGCCATACTGTAGAGAATCAGACCTACAAAGAGCCTGGAATTATTGAATAAACAAACACTAAATTTAGTGTGAAGCTTTTCACCTAAGTTTAAAAAACAAACAATTCTATAAGCACAAGAAGTGAGAAACTTAACTTTAAAAGGTAATGTTAATCTAGTATTACAGTGATACCAGAAAGACCAGTAAAATATCCAAATCAAGGCAGTTTTCTTAATTGTACTGCACCACGTAAAGATATCTTAAGAGGTGCAATTATTCCAAAGGGTTACATTTTAAACAAATTAAATAGTTTGCCAAAATAGGGAAAGTAAAATAATGAATAATTTAGAAATCATGACATTTGGAAAGGTTGAAAGACTGATGACATATAGCCTTTTGAGGAGAAGGCTTAGGGAGATGGAGTAGCTATCTTATATATTTTTAATGGGAAGTCATAAGGAAGAAGGATGAATAGATAGAGGTTCTAAAAAGGTAAAACTCATAGCAATTTAAGGAAGAACACTCTAATAATCACCACCGTAAAGAATTAACTGCTTTATAAAGGAGAGAACACTCTTTAACTGGAAGTATTTCAAGTGGAGACTAGATGATCATCTGCCCTGGATTTGTATAAAGAACTCATGGTTAAGAGATAGATTGAACTAATGCAATTTCCATATCCAATTCCAAGAAACTTTGCAATTATCATTTTTTCCCTCTATGTATTGTGATCTTTGACTATTTACCCAGAAGGCATTGTTATTCTGTTTCCAACTTAGGGGCATGTACTATACTTAAGTCATACTCATGCAATTACATTTTATATAAAGTCACAGAACAAATGCTATATTTGGTTAGAATGTAAAGACATAACTGGCTATTTGTATATGGGAAGCAAGTGCCAAGCAATGGAAACATTGCCATTACTTCCTTTCCTCTCCTTTTGACCTCCTCTGGATCTAGGCATTACCATGCAAAGTGCACTCTCATCACAATCTGCAAATATCTATTTCTATCTCTTCTGTTTTTCTCTTTGTGATCTTGAACATTAAGAGGGTCTTATAGGTCAGGTAGTATGTATATGTGTTGAGGATGGGGATAGCATATCATTTCTGGGAATGTAGGTTACTGCTACTCACCCAACCACAAATTATGGAACAAATTCAATCAATTATTCCTCTCGTAGTCTTTCCAAAGTGAATCTGTGAAAGAGAGTGGTGCTTGCCCTACATGACATACATCTCCTCCAAGAAAAATGCTGAAAACACTACTTAGATAATTCAATATTAATAGTCTGGGTTTTATCTTTCTATACCTTTATCTTTGTTCATACAAATATATGCAACCATCCATAAATACATTTTCTTCTATATTTTAAAATAAAAAAAAAAGAATCATACTATACATATTACTTAGCAACTTGCTTCATTTCACTTAATATGTTGCAGATGTTCAAAAAATATAGATCAAACTCACTGTTTTAAGAGCTATGGAGAAAAAACTGATAGCTTTGAGCACACACACACACAAAAAACTAAAAACAAATTCGATAGACCTGGAAAAATATTTGCAATATATATGGCTAAGAAATGGTTAATATTGCTAATAAATAGAGCTTTGCAAATTGATAGAGGAAAAATAAACTCTTCATTGGAAAAAATGGGCAAAAACTATGCATGGGCAGTTAGCAGAAGAATATATACAAGTAATCAACAAATATATAAAAATGTACTCGACTTCATAGTAGTCAGGGAAATGTAAATCCAAAGAAAACAGATTTCATTAAAATTATGAAAAGTAATAATTTCATTGTAAAAATAAGTTAACAGTAAAACCACACAGAGGTGTACAAAGAAAAAATAATAGTCCCACCTTCACCTTTGTAGTCTCACTTCCCATGAGTTAACCACATTTACTATTAACACATAATTCTCCATGGTATTACAAACATAAGCAAACACATAACGAAGGCTATTCTAAATAAAATTGATGCCTCCTAAATATATTACTTTTCAATCTGTTTTTTTTTAATTAAATCATATCCATGGACATCTGTCTGGTCAATGTATAAAGATCTAACTCATTGATTAAAATAGCTATATAATAGTCCATAAGATAAATCTATCACAATTTATTAAACCTATTGGTGGACTTTCAGTAGTTTCAGATTGTATTTCTTTATAAATAATCCTTCAATAACATTATTATAAATATATTCTATGTGCTGAAGCTTATACTATCAAGTACAGATTTCCAAAACTGAAATTTCTCTCTTAAAGGGCATGCACATTTAAAAAATTTAGTAGCTATTGCCACACTACTTTCCAAACATTTGGTGAGAAAACACAATCCACAAACAGATTACAAGAGTTCTCATATTTCCACACTCTCCAATAGATGATACCAATATTCTCTCTTTCTCTGTTTTTCTTTGCTTTTCAAAATAGCCTAACAATGTCCATGTAAATCAATGCGTCTTCTGATTTTAAAACAAATATAATACAGCAGGTTCTAGTCAACATGGTGGAGTAGGTAAGCATTGTGCTCACTTCCTCCCATGACCACATCAAAATTACAACTAAATTACAGGGCAATCAACCTGGAGAACCACCTGAAGACTAGATGACTAGAACTCCTATAACTAAGGATATAAAAAAGAGGCCATATTGAGACCAGAAAGAGGGGCAGAGGTACAAAACAGACTGATCTCACTCCCATGTGTGGTGGTTAAGAATCATGAGGGATATCTCAGCTGCAGAGGTCCCCACTGAGGAATAAGGGGATCCAGTCCCACACTAGCCTCCCTAGCCAAGGGATCCAGTGCCAGAAAGAGTAGTTCCCACAACAGCTAGCTATGAAGATGAGTAGCAATTTCATACCAAGATGAGACAAAGGGCTGCTGGAAATCTAGACGCCATTTTAAAGAGCCTACACACAGACTCACTTGAACACAAGCACTGGCCTTAAGCTCTAGTGAAGGGATAACATCTCGAAAGGCTCCATAAACATAGGGGGAGAAACTGAATTGTGTGGCTACAGGGCAAGGGACGCTATTGTCCCTGTGTGAGCCCTCTCTATACACAGCCTACAAGGGAAGGCAGGTGCCAAATCTAACCCCACCCTGGTGATTTCCTTAGACCAACTCAGCAGGTATTACCTCTAGGTGAGACAGAGGGCAGCTAAAAACCCAGACATTCTATTAAAGGTTTGATGAACAGACTTACTCTCTCACAGGCACTCATCCTGACTCCAGTGAAGGGACAGCAGCTTGAAAGGTGCCAGAAGCATACATGAAGAAACTGAATTGAATGGCTTCAGGGTAAGGGCTGCTATTGTTCCTGTGTTGAGCTCTCCCAGGACACAGCTTACAGGCAGGCACCGTACCTGAATCTACATTAACTGGTAAACACCACTAGCCCCACCCTGATGACTCCCTGAGACTCCGCCCCAACCTAACTCAGCAGAGATTCCCTTCAGGTGGGCCTGAGGGCAGGTAGAAAACTCAGACTTCCTCTTAAAGAGCCTGCACACTAACTACTCACAGGCATTCATTCACCTGAGCTCGAAAAAATGGACAGCAGCTTGAAACTGCTAAAGGAATACAGGGAGAGACCGAATCATGTGCCGTAAAGGTAAAGGCCAAAATTGTCCCTGTGTTGATCCCTCCCCTCACAAAGCCTTCAGGGACAAGAAGAAGTCCAATCCGAATCTGCATTAACCTGGTAAACACTACTCACCTAACTCTGATGACGCCCCAGACCTCATTCCACCCAACTTGCAGACTGCCCTTGGCACATTCAGCAGCTGTGCCTCATGGGCAGCCTAGGCCCACATAGCAAACTTTCCTAAAAACTCTCCAAGTCCTGCAGACCTGAGGCAGGCAGTAGTTGGCCTAAGTTTGTCCTGTGCCTTTTGATGAGTAGTCCCAGACCCGCATGGGCAGAAGCCTGGCTGGAATCTCAGCATGCCTCTCCCATGCCTCTGGGCTCAGTACAGGCAGCTACCAATCACTTATTGTTTTGTAGCTCTTACCTAGTGGCCCCATTGCTGGGCACAGGCAGTGGCTGAACTTGGCCTGCAACAGAGCCCCTCCAAAGAGGCCCTAGAATCAACATACCAGGTGTAAGCCTCAGACCACACCATAACATCACCCAATGAGCTCCATAAACTGCACATGCAAAAAGTAGTCTTGGCAGGCACCAGAACTCTGTAGGGTGAAACCCCTTCTGTGGGGACAGACCCCTCTAAGATCAAGGGAAGTCCTCCCAGCCAGTCAGCCCAAGGGTCATCCCCAACCACTGACTGGCAAACAGTTATCAAGGCTGAACTACACAAGGAGGGCACACACAATTTACACAAGGGACACTCCTAGGGAGACCTGTTTCAGGTGACCAGGGAGACTGTGCCACTGGACTCCACAAGCTATTTACTACATAAGGCCACCATTCCAAGACTAGGAGACATAGCAAATATACCTAATACAGAAAAACAAACATGGGGAAGCAGCCAAAATGCAGAGATGAAGAAACACACCAAAGAAAAGAAAGGAGAAAACTCCAAAAAAAGAGAACTAACTGAAATAAAAGCAAGCAATCTACCAGATACTGAATTCAAAACACTGATTATAAGAATGCTCAAGGAACTTAGGGAAAGAATAAATCAACTCAGTAAGAACTTCAGCAAAAATATAGTAAACATAGAAATACATGAAAACCATAAAGAACCAGTTTGGAAATAAAAAATGCAATTACCAAAATTAAGACTATACTAGAAGGAATTAACAGCAGATTAGGTGAAACAGTATAAAATCAGAGATTAGAAGACAAGGCAGCAGAAAATACTCAGTTGAAAACAACAAAAAGGAAAAAAATTTAAAATGAGGATAGTTTGTAGGACCTCTGGAACAACATTAAGCATGTCAACATATCACAGGAGTACCAGAAGAAGAGATAGCAAGGAATTGAAAACCTATTTGAAGAATTAATGATGGAAGTCTTCCTTAATCTGGTGAAGGAAGTAGATTACAAGTCCAGGAAGCACAGAGAGTCCCAAAGAAGATGAACTTAAAGAGGCCCACATCAAGACACATCATCATTAAAATGCCAAAAAAGAAAGACAGAGTATCTTAAAAGTAGCAAGAGAAAAGCAGTTATTACCTCCAAGGAAGCTTCCATAAGACTGTTAGCTGGTTTCTCAGCAGAAACTTCGTAGGTCAGAGGAGTTGACACAAATATTCAGTGATTTAAAGCAAGGACCTACAACTAAGATTACCTCAGCCAGCAGGGCTATCATTTAGAATCTAAGGAAAGATAAAGAGCTTCCCAGACCATAAAACTGTAAAGGATTTCATCACCATGAAACCAGTATTACAAGAAATGTTAAAGGGAGGTATTTACGAAGAAAAAGGGGAGAAAGGGGGAAAAAAGAACATAAATAAGAATAATAAATGGAAATGACTATGTAATAGTCAATAATCACTTCAAATGTAAATGGATTAAATGCACCAATCAAAAGAAATAGGGTGGCTGAATGGAAAAGAAAAACAAGACCATACCTAAGCTGTCTACAAGAGACCTAATTCAGATCAAAAGACACACACAGACTGAAAGTAAAAAGATGGAAAAGATATTTCACGCAAATGTAAATTTAAGAAGCTGGAGTAGCAATTGCTTTTGTCAGACAATATAGAATTTAAAACAAAGCCTAAACTACAGACAAAAGAACACTACATAATGATAAAGGATCAATCCAACAAGAGAATATAACCCTTTGTAAACATTTCTGCACACAATGTTGGGACACCTAAATTTATAAATTTATAAAGCAAATATTAATGGACAAAAAGGGAGAAATTGACAATAATACAGTAATTGTAGGGAAATTTAATATTCAGTGGCATCAATTGATATGTCATCCAGAGAGAAAATCAACAAGGAATAATGGCCTTAAGTGACACATTGGACCAGATGGATTTAATTGCTATATTAGAGCATTTAACCCCAATGCAGCAGGATATATATTCTTTTCAAGTGTATATAGAACATTTTCCAGGATAGATCACGTGTTAGATCACAACACAAGCCTCGATAAATTTATAAAAATTAAAATCATATCAGGCATCTTCTGCAACCACAATGGTATGAAACTAGAAATCAATTACAAGGAAAAAAAAAGAAAAACACACAAACACATGGAAGTTAAATACCATGTTATTAAACAATGAATGGGTTAACAATGAGATTAAGAAAGAAATCAAAACATACCTTGAGACAGATTAAAATGAAAACACAACAATCCAAACTCTGTGGAACAGAGTGAAAGCAATCTTAAGAGAGAAATTTACAGCAATAGATTACTACCTCAGCTAAACAACCTAACACTACACCTCACAGAACAGGAAAGAATGTCAAAGCCCAAAATGAATAGAAAGAAGAAAATAATAAAGATTAGAGTGAAAATAAATGAAACAGAATCTAAAAAAGAACACTGAAAAAGGTCAATGAAACAAGAGCTGATTCTTTGTAGAACCAAATAAACCTTTAACCAGACTCAACAACAACAAAAAAAGAGGACCCAAATAAATAAAAATTAGAAGTGAAAGGGAAGTAACAACTGACAGTAGAGAAATACAAAATATTATAAGAAAAAAATTATGAACAATTTACATGCCAACATATTATACAATCTATAAGAAATAGACAAATACCCAGAAGCAAACAATCTTCCAACACCGAGTAAAGAAAAAAAGCAAAAATATCTAAATAGATCAATTACTACTAATGAAATTGAATCAATAATTAAATAACTCCTAACAAATGGGTCTTGGATGTGATGGCTTCGCAAGTGAATTTTACCAAGCATTCAAAGAAGAACTAATACCTATCCTTTTCAAATTAACCCAAAAAATTAAAGAAGAGGGAAGGTCCCCAAGCTCATTTTATGAAGACAGGCATTTTTCTGTCTCCAAAAACACAGACACTACAAAAAATAAAAATTATAGGCCAATATTCCTGATGAATACAGGTACAAAAATTCTGAACAAATTATTGGCAAACCGAATTGAGCAAACATTTTAAAAAGATCATATGCCATGATAAAGCAGGATTTTTTCCTGGGATGCAAGGTAGGTTTAATATCCACAAATCAATTAAGGTGATACACCATGTAAACAAAATGAACAATAAAACTCATACGACCATATCAAGAGATTCAGAAAAAAGCATTTGGTAAAATCCATGATGTATTTATGATGAAAATTCTCAGCAAAGTGGACTAGAAATCACACATTTAACATAATAAAGGCTGTATATGACAAACCCACAGCTAACATCATACTCAAAGGAAAAATTAAAAGTGTTTTTTATTAAGTTCAGAATCAAGACAAGCATGCCCACTTTCACCACTTTTATTCAACATAGTATGGGAAGTCCTAGCTACAACAATCAGACAAGAAAAAGATATAAAATGAAACTAAATTGGAAAGGAAGAAGTAAAACTGTCATTATTTGCAGATGATATGATACCATATAGAGAACCCTAAAGATTACTCCAAAAATACCCTGCTACAACTGATAAGTGAATTCAGGAAAGTAACAGGACACAAAATATTAAAAAAAAAAAAATTGGTTGCATATTTATACACCAATAATGAACTATCAAAAAGAGAAATCAAGAAAAACATTCAATTTACAATTGCATCAAAAATAATACCTAGGAATAAATTTAATGAAAGAGGAAAGACTTGTACTTGGAAAATCATAAACCTTTATTACATAAAGAACAAAATTAAAGAACATACAAATAAAAGGAAGCACATATTGTGTCATGAATAGGAAGACCTAATATTTTTAAAATGCCCATACTACCCAACAAACTGTAGATTCAATTTTTCTCAAAATACCAATGGTATTATTCACAGAACTAAAAATATAATCCTAAAATTTATGTGGAACACAGAAAAAAAAAAAACACACAAATAGCCACAGCTGTCTTGAGAAAGGACAAAGGTAGATGTATCACATTACCTAACATCAGACTATACTACAAGACTATTGTAATCAAAGCAGCATGGCGCTGGCATAAAAACATACATATAGATCAACATAACAGAATAGAGAGCCCAGAAATAAATCCACACCTATATTGTCAATTAATCTCTGACAAAGGGTGCAAGAATATAAAGTAGGATAAAGACAGTTTTTAAATCATGTTTGTAAAACTGAACAGATGCAATAAATGAAACTAGACCACCTTCACACATCATATAAAATAATAAACTCAAAATGGATGAAAAGACTTAAATGCAAGACCCAAAACCATAAAATTCCTGAGAAGAAAACATAGGTATTAAATTCTCTAACACTGCAATATTTTTTTTCTGATATGTCTTTTTTGGCAAAGGAAACAATAATAATAAACAAATGAGACTACATCAAATTAAAGTTTTTGCACAGCTAAGGAAACCATCAATGAAATGAAAAGACAACCTACAAAGTGGAAGAAAACATTTGTCCATGATACATCAATAAGGATTAATGTCCAAAATTTATAAAGAACTCATGCAACTCAACACCAAAAAAAAAAAAAAAACCAACAAAGAATCTAATTAAAAATTGGGCAGAGGACCTGAATAGATATTTCTCCAAAGAGGACATACAGATGGCTAATAGACATATGAAAAGATGTCCAATGTCACTAATCATCATAGAAATACAAATTAAATTTACAAGGAGGAGATCGATCACCTCACACTCGTCAGGATGGCTATCATGAATAAATCAACAAACGAGTTGGCAAGGATGTGGAAAAAGGAGAATCCTCATGCATTGTTGGTGGAATTAAAAATTGGTGCAGCCACTATGGAAAACAATTTGGAGGTTCCTCAAAAAATTAAAAATAAAACTACCTATGACCCAACGATTCACTTCTGGATATTTATCTTAACAAAATTGAAATCACTGATTTGAAAAGTTATATGCATCCCTGTATTTATTGCACCATTATTTACAATAGTCAAGATATGGAAAACACATAAAATGTCCATCAATAAATAATTGAATATAGAAGAGGTAGCACATTATACAATGGAGTATTACTCAACTATATAAAAAAATAAAATCTTACTATTTGCATCAACGTGGATGAACCTAGAGTATTATGCTAAGTGAATTAAGTCAAACAGAGAAAGACAAATACAATATGATTTTACTTATATATGGAATGTAAAGAACAAAATAAAAATGAACGAATACAAATGAAAGACTCATAGATACAGAGAACAAGCTGGTCATTGCCAGATAGAAATAGGGTTCGGGGACTGGGTAAAAATAATGGAGGAATTAAGAACAAACTGGTAGTTACTAAATAGTTATGGATGTAAAGACAGCATAGGGAATATAGTCAATCTATATTGTAATAACTATGCATGGTGTCAAATGGGTACAGATTTATCAGTGTGGTCATTTTGTAAGGTATATAAATATCTAACTGCTACACTGTACATTTGAACTATTGTAAAATAATATTGAATGTCTAAAAAATAAACATTTAAAAGGGTTTTAGACAAAATAGATAAGAGAAATACTATACACACGCCACACACTCACACACACACGCACACACCTACACACACATACTTCACATACGACAAAAGGTATATGTTAATTAACTTTATATGCTGAAATTATTTGTGGGACCTTTAAATCTTTTTTAAGGCTACTTTTTTACATTTGCTTTATGTTCATAAATTAGCAAAATTGAAAGGAAGCTATATAGAGTTCCCAGATACCTTCACATATAATATATTCTCCCCCATTATCAACATTCGCCTACCAGAGTGTTATATTTTTTATAATTGACACACAATGATCATTGACACATAATTGATCACCCAAAGTCCATATTTTACATTAGAGCTCACTCTGATGTTGTACATTCTGTGGGTTTAGACAAATGTGCAGAATATATTCTATGGTTATGTTATCAAGGAGTATCTTCCATCTCTGTTGTACCTTCATCCCTAGCTCCCTCTCATACTGTTTACAAAGTTCTTTACTGTTTTACAAAATTTAACCTTTTTCAGTGTGTCATATAATTGAAATCACCTTTTCTGATTGGCTTTTTTTCACTTTATTAAAATGTATTTCATGATGTGGTTCCATAGTGTAGTGGTTAGCATGTCTGCTTTGCACACAGAAGGTCCTGGGTTCCCACCCCAGTGGAGACACAGTGCATGGTCTATGGCCATGCCACCCTGAACAAGCCTGCTGTCTGATCTCGGAAGCTAAGCAGTGTCGAGCTTGGTTAGTAGTTGGATGGGAGACCACTTAGGAAGACCAGGTACCAAAAGCATAAATAATAACACATAATTGTTTTAAAAAAGAATAAAATGCATTTCAGTTTCCTCTATGTCTTTTCATATCTTGAGAGCTCATTTATTTTAATGCTGAACAATATTCCATTGTCTGCATGTACCATAGTTTATTATCCATTCTGTTACAGAAGGAAATCTTGATTGCTTCCAAGTTTTAGGAATTATGAAATAAGGTTAACTATAAACATCTGTGTTCAGGGTTTTGTGTGGACATATGATTTCAATTCCTTTGGCAAATCCAAGTAGCATAAGTGGTGTGTCATTTGATAAGGATGGGTATAGTTTTGTAAGAAACCCTGAACTGTCTTCTGAAATATCTGTATCATTTTGCATTGCCTCATAATGAGTGAGTTCCTATTGCTCTATATCCTTGCTACCTTTTGGTGTTGTCAGTGTTTGGGATTTTGGCGATTCTAATAGTTGTCTAGTGGTACTTATAGTGTATTAATTTGCATTTTACTAATGAGGTATAATGTGGAAACACTTTCTCATAAAGCTTATTGGCCATCAGTATATCTCTCCTTGGTGAAATGTCCAATAAAGTCTTTGGTCCATTTTTTTTCATTTAATTTGTTATCTTATTGTTGAGTGTTCAGGTTTTTTTTCTATATTTAGAAAAAACATTCTTGATCAGATGTTTTTCATGCAAATATTTTCTCCCATTCTATGATTGTCTTTCCTTATTTCTGTTCTTTCTTTCTTTCTTTCTTTCTTTATTTCTTCTTTCTTTCTTTCTTTTCTTTCTTTTTTCTTTCTTTCTTTTCTTTCTTTCTTCTCTCTTCTCTCTCTCTCTCTCTCTCTCTCTCTCTCTCTCTCTCTCTCTCTCTCTCTTTCTCTTTTTTATTTATTTTTATTCTTTCTTTATTTTTTTGGTAGAAAAATTCTTAGTTTTTTGAGGAACCTCCATACTGTTTTTCATAGTGGCTGTATCAATTTGCAGTTCCACCAGCAGAGTATGAGGGTTCCTTTTTCTCTACATCCTCTCCAACATGTGTTACTACTTGTCCTGTTGATTATAGCTATTTTAACAGGTGTGAGATGATATCTCATTGTGGTTTGGATTTGCATTTCCCTAATAGACAGCAATGTTGAGCATCTTTTCAAATATTTGTTGGACATTTGTCTGTCCTCTAGGGAGAAGTGTCTGTTCAGGTCCTCTGTCCATTTTTTGATTGGATCGTTTGTTTTTTCTGTTGTTATTGAGTTGTATGAGATCTTTGTGTATTCTGGATATTAGGCCCTTATTGGAGGTGTTGCTTACAAATATTTTCTACCATTCGGAAGGTTGTCTCTTTAACTTGTTGATGGTTTTTTTGCTATGTAGAACATTTTTGTTTGATGTAGTCCCATTCATTTATTTTTTCTTTTACTATCCTTGCCTGTGAGGTCAAATTCATAAAATCCTCTTTAAGTCCAAGGTCCTTGAGTTTAGTTCCTATGTTTTCTTCTATGCATTTTACTGATTCCGGTCTTATATTCAGGTCCTTAATCCATTTTGAGTTAATTTTGGTATGTGGTGATAGACAACTCTCTAGTTTCATTCTTTGCAGGTGGGTTCCAATATTCCCAGCACCATTTATTGAAGAGGCTTTCCTTTCTCCACTGTATGTTTTTGGCTTTTTTTGTCAAAAAATTATTTGTCCATATAAATATAGGTTTACTTTTGGACTCTCGATTCTGTTACACTGGTCCATATGTCTGTTTTGCTGACAATACCATGCTGTTTTCAAGTTGGGCAGAGTGATGCCTCCAGCTATGGCAATTCGGGTTTTTTTTGTGCTTCCATACAAATCTGATGTTCTATTTCTTAAAAAAAAAAAAAAAAGCCGATGGGATTTTGATGGGGATTGCATTAAATCTCTATAATGCTTTAGGTAATATGGCCATTTTAACTATGTTGATTCTTCCAATCCAAATAACACAGAATATCTTTCCATTTCTTTGTATCTTCTTCAATTTCTTTTAATGGGGTCTGATAGCTTTCATTATACAAGTTCTTCACATGTTTCATTAAATTTATTCTTACATATTTTATTCTTTTTGTTGAAATTGCAAAAGGAATTATTTTTTCCACTTCTTTTTCTTGCACTTCGTTATTAAAGTATAGGAACGCTATGGATTTTTGAATGTTGATTTTGTATACAGAAACTTTACTGTATTTGCTTATTGTTTTTAGTAGTGTTCTTGTGGAGTCTTTAGGTTTTTCTATATAGAAAATCATGGCATCCACAAATAATGACTATTTGAATTCTTCATTTCCTATTTGGCTGCCTTTTATATCTTTCTCTCTTCTGATTACACTTGCTATGACCTCCAATGTTATACTGAATAACGGTGGTGATTGTGGACAGCCTTAACTTGTCCCTAATCGTAGAGGGAAGGTTTTTTAGTTTTTCACTACTAAATATAATGTTGGCTGAGGTTTTGTCACACATGACCTTTATTATGTTAAGGTACCTTCCTTCTATACCAATTTTGTTAAGTATTTTGATCATAAATGGATGCTGTATCTTGTCACAGGCTTTTTCTGCATCTATTAATATGGTCATATGATTTATTTTTTAATTTGTTTATGTTGTGTATCATATTAATCGATTTGCATATATTGAACCATCCATGTGCCCCTAGAATGAAGCCCACTTGATCATGGTGTATAATGTTTTTTAATATGTTGCTGTATTCATTTTGCTAGAATATTATTTTGGATTTTTGCATATGTGTTCATGAGAGATATTGGTCTGTAGTATTCTGTGTGTGTGTGCGTGTGTGTGTGTGTGTGTGTGTGTGTGTGTGTAATCCTTACCAGATTTTGATTTCTGAGTAATATTGGCCCCATAAAATGAGCTCAGAAGTATTGCCTCCTCTTCAATTTTTTGGAGGAATTTGAGGAGAATATATTAAATCTTCTTCAAATGTTTGGTAGAATTCACTGGTGCAGTCCTGGACTTTACTTTCTAGTAGGTTTTTGAGGAGTGTTTCAATTTCCATACTGTTGATCAATCTATTTAGATTTTCCAGATCTTCTTGATTCAGTCTAGGAAGATTGTATTTTCCTAAGTACTGGTTCATTTCTTCTAGGTTATTCAATTTGTTATTATATACTTTTTCATAGTATTCTTGCATGATCCTTTGTATTTCTGTGATGTCACTCGTAATTTCCCCTCTTTTACCCCTGATTTTCTTTATTTTTCATTTCTTTTTTTTCTTTAGTAGGTCTAGTCAGGGATTTGTCAATTTTATTAACCTTCTCAAAGAACCAAACTCTTGTTGCATTCATTTTTTCCTAGTTTTTTTTTCAATTTCATTTACTTCTGCTCTAATTTTGATGATTTCTTTCTTTCTGCTTACTTTATGTCTCATTTGTTCTTCCTTTTCTAGGGTTTTTAAGATGAAGCCTTAAGTTCTTTATTTGGGCTCATTCTTGTTTTTTGAGATAGACTTATAATGATATGAACTTTCCTCTTACTACCACTTTTGCCATGTCCCAACAGTTTTGGTATGCTGTACTATCATCATTTGTTTATATGTATCTCTTGATCTCTCTTTATCTCTTCCCTTACCCAGTTATTCTTCAGTAGCTTGTTGTTTAATCTCTATGTATTTGTGGTTCTTCCTGCTTTCTTTTTGCAGTTGATCTGTAGATTCCAAGCATTATGATCAGCGAATATGGTTGGCATGATTTCGAACCTCTTATATTTGCCAAGGCTATTTCTGTGTCCCAGTATGTGGTCGATTCTTGAGAATGTTCCATGTGCACTACAGAAGAATGTATAAGCAGCTGTTTTGGGATGGAAGGCTCTGTAAATGTCAATTATGTACAGTTGGTCTAATGTGTCTTTTAAGTATGTTATTTCCTTATTGATTTTCTGTTTGGATGATCTGTCTATATCGGACAGTGGGTATTTAGTTCCCTACTACGATAGTGTTTTGGTCTATTTTTTCCCTTTAGTTTTGTTAGTAATTGCTTTACATATTCCTGGGCTCCCTGATTGGGAGCATATTTATTAATAAGTGTTATATCTTCTTGGTGCATGTTTCCCTTTACTATTATGAAGTGTCCCTCTGTATCTTCTTTTACCTTTTTTGTTTTGAAGTATATTTATTTGATATTAGTACCACACTACTCTCTCTTATCTCTGAATGCCATTTGCTTGAAATATCCTTTTTCAACCTTTCACTTTGAGTCTATATTTGTCTTTGGAACTGTGAGGTATCTCCTGCAGGTAGCATATGATTGGGTTTTGTTTTTGATCTAATCTGCAACTCTGCTTTTTTTATTGGTGAATTCAGTCCTTTTACATTTAGGGTGATTATTGATATATTAGGTTCTTATAGCCATTTTTATCTTTTGTTTTCTGGTAGCTTGGTGTTTCCTTTGTTTCCATGTCCTTATGTTTCTGTTTTCTTTTTTTTTTGTTTCACTTTTGTGGGTTTTGCCTCTGTTTGTTTGTTTGTTTGTTTGTTTTATGTTATATACTTCAATTCTGAATCCTTGGTGTGTGGTTATCATTACGAATATGAAAAGGATAGCTATATATATATATGAAAAGGCTGTGAGAGGTAGCTTCAGTCTCTGCAGCTTTTGCTCAGATTTCGCTGGACTCCACAATGTTCATTTTCGGAGTATATAGGGGAAGGGGCCCTCTTGGTTAGGGGGGGGGCTGCAGCTCAGCCTCAGTTTTGGAACCGGAGCCAGGAAAAATCAACTGTTGTTTCTCTGCTGTCTCCTCCCACTTCTCTGCTTTCTGCCTTGATGACTGGGCCCTGCTGCGGGCTGCTAGAATTTCTGGCACTTCTAGGCAGACTGATCATGGAAGTTGCCACACCTTCACACCTCCCCCACTTCCTCCTCTTGCAAGGAGCTCTGGTGGCTGCTAGAGGCAACTTCCATATTTCTCTGAGTCCACCGCCCAGCACCTGGGGTTCTGACCTGTTGGTAGCTCTTATGCAAAGATCCCATGCTCAGACGTGCTGATGTGCAGTTTGGTTGTTTTTTGTTGTTTTAGATGTTCAGCTTATTGTTGTTTCAGAAGGAGAGATCTGGGAACGTCTCTCTGCCATTTCTTGCCATCTGTGATTGTCTTTTTATTGTCTTGGTATTGCCTTTATTTGTTAAATTAAATTTATCGGGGTGACATTGGTTAATAAAATTATATAGGTTTCAAGTGTACAATCCAATAATACATCATCTGTACATTGTGTTGTGTGTTCACTACCCAAAATCAAATCTCCTTCTATCTCCATATATTTTGCACCCTTTATTCTTATCCATCTCTCCCACTTACCTCTTTCCCTCTGGTAACCACTAAATTGTTGTCTCTGTCTATGAGTTTTTGTTTGTCTTGTTCATTTGTTGCTTTCAGTTGTATGAGGTTTTTAGTTTTAATGAAGTCCAACTTATTTTTTTCATGGAGCATGCCTTTAGGGTTGTATCTAAAAAGTCATCACCACACCTAATGTTTTCTAGATATTCTCCTATTTTATATTCTAAGAGTTTTATAGTTTCTTGTTTTACTTTTAGGACTGATCTATTTTTGAGCTAGTTTTTGTGATGGGTGTATCTAGATTATTATTTTTGCATATGTTTGTCCAATTCTTTCAGCACCATTTGTTAAAATGATTATCTTTGCTCCATTGTACTGACTTGCTCCTTTGTCAAAAATCAGTTGATTATATATCTGTTTTTCAGTTTTGTACTCTGTTCCTTGATTGAGTTGTCTCTTCTTTCACTAATATCACAGCCTTGATTACTGTAGCTTTGTATTAACTCTTAAAGTCTGGTAGTGTCAGTCCTCCAAATTTGTTTTTATCCTTCTATATTGTGTTGGTTATTTTGGGTCTACCTCTCTATATAAGCCTTAGAGTTATTTTGTCAATATGTACAAATTAATTTGCTGGGATTTTGATTGGCATTACATTAAATCTATGGATCATGTTGAGAAGAATGGTCATCTTGACAATATTGAGTATTCTTATCCATGAGCATGGAATATCTATTTATTTAGTGTTTTAAAAATTTTATTAATCAGATTTATGTAGTTTTCCTCATGTAGAGCTTTTGCATATTTCGTTCATTTATACCTAAGCATTTCATTTTGGGGGTTCCTAAAATAAATGATATGTTATAAATTTCAAATTCCACTCATTCATTGTTGTTATATAGAGAAGCAATTAACTTTTTTTTGTATTAACCAGGTGTTCTGCTTTCTGGCTATAATCATGTATTAGTTCCAGGAGATTTTCTGTTGATTCTTTTGGATTTTATACTTACACAATCATGTCATTTGCAAACAAAGAGAGTTTTATTTTTTCTTCTTATTTAATATTCATTTTATTTCTTTTTCTTGCCTTGTTATATTAACTAGGACTACCAGTACGATGTTGAAAAAGAGTAGTAAGAGGGGGCATCCTTGCCTTGTTCCTGATCTTAGTGGGAAAATTAGTTTCTCATCATTGAATATAATGTTAGCTGTAGGTTTTTTGTAGATATTCTACATCAAGTTGATAAAGTTCTCATCTGTTTCTCATTTACTGAGATTTTTCTTTTACCTAAACATGTTATAGATTTTGTCAGTTATTTTGTCAATTATGGTGATAACTTTTTAGATACAGTGTTTTTTCTGCATCTATTAATATTTTTATGTTATTTTTTTTGCTTGTTTTTCTTCTCTCCTTACTTGAGATAGGATTATTAGAGTGGACTGAATTTGGACATTTCACTTCCTTTAGGTCAATTAAGCTCTGGTTATGTCCTGGAAGCTTAGGCTCTGACTAACTAGTTTCCTATGAGTTATGAAGAACAGAATGTCTTGGTGATAAATTTTACTATGTGATCAGGGCCTCCCTATGACTGAGTTCTCCTTGAGTTTTTAACTCTCAGACTTGTCTACACTGGGCCTCTAACCATTCTCACCTACAGTTCAGTTTTATCTACCTTGACACTGGTTCTAGCAAAAATTTCTGCTCATGAGTATTATTTCCTGCAAACTGCAATTCTCTGTATTTACCTGCCTTTCCAAAACTTTGAGGCAATGGTTTTCCTTGCATCTTCCCCTCTTTTATGGATCCAAGAAAAGTTGATTTTTTTAAGTCTGTTCAGCTTTTTTCTTGTTAGGATAGAGAGGTGACTTCTAATGCCTTGCATAGAGAACTATGTCTTTAATCTGTTGATTTTTTTTTTCTTTCAAGATTATGGGTTTGTGAGAGGGAACAATGATGATGGGAAAGAAGTGTTTAAATATAATAAAGTATTATTATATTGAAGCATATCACACATTTCATTTTATCTAACTGCAGAATTCTTGGTTTCAGTTTGTTCCTTGGTGTCTGATAATCTTAGCCCATCTGGTAGACTGATGAGAAGAATTTTAACTAACACTGCCACTACGCCAATTAAAATTTAGAGTCAGTATTGTTGCACACAACCTGGCCAGACTAACATGATAATTATCACTTTATTGAGAAATTAAGTATTATTGTAGTAATATTTTTATGGAGATTATTGTGGATATTAACAACCTTTGCAGAATTGGGTTCAAGCCTTCACTCTCCCTTGAGCAAATTATTTAACCTCTGTGAGCCTCAATTTTATTATGCAAAAAGTGGAGATATTAAAAGCATCCTCATAGAATTCATATGAAATAATGAATTTAAAACATTAGTACAGTGCCTGTCATGATTTAAGCATGATTTATATTCAGTAAATCAGAGCTATTTCAGATACTCTTATCTGGATCAGAGACAAAATGCTGAGCTATAATGGCCATTAAAGAATCCAAGGTGGCAGTTCTGATGTTTTACTGAAATATCTGACCAAGAAGCTCTAAGATGAAATCTGGAAAATCATTTAATGTTGGTTCTTCTTTCTCTTGCTCCAAATCAAGCATTGGTAACTTCTTTTCAAATTAGTGTTCTATTTTCTTCAGATAAACACCCAGGAGTGGAAATTCTGGGTTACATGGTAGTTTTGTTTTTAATTTTTTGAGAAAAATTCATGCTATTTTTTATTGTGGCTGCAACAATTTACAACCATACCAACAATGCATGAGGGTTCCCCTTTATCCATATCCTTGCCAATATTTGTTGTTTGGGACTTTTTGATAATAGCTATTCTAACTGGTGTGAGGTCAAATCTCATTGTGGTTTAGATTCATGTTTCCCTGATGGTTAGTGATAAACATCTTTTCCTATGAAAAGATGACTTTTCTTTGGAGAAAAGTGTATTGAAGTTCTCTTTAATCTAAGGTTCTCAGATTGTTTTTCTGATATTGGGTTATATGTGTTCTTTATATATGTTGGATATATTATTTGTAAAACTATTCTCTCACTCAATATGTTGTCTTTTTGTTTTGTTGATAGTTTCCTTTGCTGTGTCAACGCTTTAGCTTTTGACACAGTCCCATATATGTATTTTTGTTTTTGTTGTCTTTGTCTGAGGAGACACATCCAAAAAAAATGTTGATAAAAATAATGTCAAGTAGTTTATTTCCTATGTTTTCTTCTACGAGTTTTATGGTTTCATGTCTTACATTGTTGTCTTAAATCTATCTTGAGTTTATTTTATATATGGTATAAGAAAATGTTGAGCTTTATTTTTTTCATGTATTTGTACAGTTTTGCCAACACAGTTTACTAAAGAGACTGTCTTTCCTCCATTGTATAATCTTGAAACCTTTGCTATAGATTAATTCATCATGTAAATGGGGGTTTATTTATGTACTTTCCATTTTATTCCATTAATCTATGGGTCTGCTTCTTTTCAGGACCATAAAGTTTTGATTACTTTACCTATATAGTATCGTTTGAAATCAGGGAGCATGATACCTCTAGCTTTGTTCTTCTTTCTCAAGGTTGCTTTGTCTATTTGGGGTCTTTTATATTTCCATATAAATTGTAGGATTATTTCTAGTTTTGTGAAAAATGCCAATGGCATTTTTTTGTGTGTGTGGTGCGAACATAAATTTGTTGTCTTAGCAAATTTCAAATATACAATACAATATTGTTAACTAGAATCACCATGCTATACATTAGATCTCCAGAATTTATTATAATTGAAATTTTAATGCTTTTACCAACAACTTTTCATTTGCTTCTCCCTCCTGCCCATGGTGACTACCATTTTATCCTGTGCTTCTATGAGTTCAGCTTTATTTTATTTTATTATTAGGATCTGTATTACACTGAAGGGTGGTTAGAAGTCCTCAGTGAATCTTGGTTTTTTTAGTAGTTTATTTTATTATTCATCTCAAATATACAAATTTCTAAGTACATTGCTTAGAAATTTATATAGTTTATGAAACAATCCCCCTGATTACTCTATCTTCCCTCTGGCTCTGGCTCTACACATGGCCATTACATTACTGGTGACTGCATTTCCTATGCCATGCTCCCCATCCGCATGACTATCTATCAGCTACTAATTTGTACTTCTTTAACCCTTCACTGCTTTCTCCCAGGCCCCCAAACCTCCTCCCTCTGCCCATCACCAATTTGTCCACTATATTTGCAAGTCTATTTTTGATTAGTTTGTTCTTTTTGTTCCTCAGGTTACACATCTAAGTGAAATCATATGGTATTTATTTTTCTCTGTCTGACTCATTTCACTCAATGTAATAACCTCTAGGTCCATCTATGTCGTTGGTATTTTAATTGGGATTGTATTGAGTCTGTAGTTTGCTCTGGGTGATATTGACATTTTAATGATATTGATTCTTCCAATCCATGAGTATGGTATATCCTTCTATTTATTTGAACTGTCTTCATTTTAGTTAATCAATGTCTTCTAATTTCCAAACACAAGTATTTTTCATCCTTGGTTAAATTTATTTGCATGTATTTTATATTTTGATGTAATTATATATGTGGTTGTTTTCCTAATTTCTCTTTCTGATGTTCCTTATTAATGTATATAATTTCTGTATATTTATTTTGTATTCTGCAACTGTACTGAATTCATTTATTAGTTCCAATTCATTTATTAGTTTATTGGTGTAGTCTTTTTTTGTATGTAGTATCATGTTATCTGCAAAAAGTGACAGTTTAACTTCTTCATTTTACCTTTTACATATTTTTCCTTTTCTTACCTTGCAAACCATGTTGGAAGGCTTTCTTTCTTTTTTAAAACTCATTTAGATTCTCTTTTTCAGGCCATTTAAATTTATTTAATTCTTCCCCCAAATGATTTCTAACTTTGAACAGAGATGAAATTAAAACTTGTTTCCAGATAGATTAAATCACTCAGATAAAACTAAGACAATTTCTGTTTTAAAAAGCTATCTTTTTGCAATTTGTAAAGTATTCAAGGACTAACAGTGAATTTTCTTAATTTTTTCTCTTCTCCTAAAACAAAGGAAATTCTATCTGTCTGCTATCCTTTCAGTTCACTAAAGTAAAACACTATGGATGACTTTACCTCTGCTCAAAGGTTACCATCTTTCCTTCACTTGATAAAAATTACAATAATAAGGCTTACATTGTAGTTTCCAATTTCTCACCTTTTGGGTCATGGTGGCCTGGTCTCCTTCCCTATCTTCTTGGGTGGCATCTTTAATGATAGTTAAGGAATAAGAGTAAGTGTTAAAAAAGGGAAAGGAAGAAGCAAGTTGGAACAAGGAGTGTTATCTGGAAGAGGTGCTTTTCACAAGAAATAGAAGATAGCATGACAGAAAGAGGCAAGGATATAATCATTCCAGAAATATCTCCAAAAGAATTTGGTGTTAAAGATGGAGTTTATTGTTGCGAATACCAACAATTGACTCATGAGTGTTAGTGTGGAAATTAAAAGAGATAATGTATGTGAAAGCACTTTGTAATAATCACAGAAATCTAATTCTTTTTTTCTTAGTAGTTTATTATTTGATAATTGATTTTTAAAAAATTACAGTTAAAAAAAACAAAATTTTTTTTTTTATTAAAAAATACTATTGGAAATGGGGAAAAAAATCAACTCCAATAAATCTAGTACCCATCTGAAACCATACGTAGTTATTACAATATTATTGACTATATCCCCTATGTTATAGTTTACATCTCCATGACTATTTTGTAATTTGTACTTAATTTGTACCTCATATTCCCTTTCCCCTTTCACCTATCTCCTCAATCCTCCTCCATATGGCAACCATCAAATTGTTCTCTGTATCTATGAGCTCGTTTCTGTCATTTGCTTTTTTATCTTGTTCTCTAGATTTCACACATGGCATTTGTCTTTGACTTACTCCATTCAGCACAATATCCTCTTGGTCCATCCCTGTTGTTGCATATAGAACAATTTCAATCTTTTTCATGGCTGAGTAATATCCAATTGTCTATATGTACCACCTCTTCTTTATCCATTCATCTATTGATGGTCAGTGAGGTTACTTCCATACCTTGGTTATTGTAAATAATCCTTCAATGAACATATAGATATATATGTCTTTCTGAATCGGTGTTTTGGGTTTCTTTAGATAAATACCCCAAAGTGGAATTACTGGGCCCTCCTTTGTATCTGATTATAGCCTTTTTTTAAGTTTAATTTTTCTGGTATAAGTATTGCTGCCCCAACTTTGTTTGTTTGTTTGTTTCAATTTTCATGAAGTATTTTTTATCTGTCCCTTTACTTTTGGTCTGTTTGTCTCTGAATTTGAAATGAGTCTCTTGTAGGCAGCATAAGTAAGTTTTATTTTCTCATCCATTTAGCCATGATTGGAACATTAATCCATTTACATGTAGAGTAATTGTTATAAATATTTATTGATTGCCATTTTGAGATATATATATATATATATATATATATATATATATATATATATATATATAATATATTATATATTTGTTTTTTTCTTCTACTTCTTAAAAAAGTCCCTTAAGCATTTATTGTAATACTAATTTTGGGATGATGAATTCCTTTAGCTTTTTCTTGTCTGGGAAGCTCTTTATCTATCCTTCAATTCTAAATGATAGCCAAGTTGAGTAGAGTAATCTTGGTTGTAGGTCCTAACTTTTCATCACTTTGAATGTTTCCTGCCAATCCCTTCTGGCCTGCAAAGTTTCTGTTCAGAAATCAGCCGACAGTCTCATGGGAGCTCCCTTGTAGGTAACTAATTGCTTTTGTCTTGCTACTTTTAGGATTCTCCCTTTGTCTTTATTCTTTGGCATTTTAATGATGATGTGTCTTAATTCGGTCCTCTTTGGATTATCTTGTTGGGACTCTTTGTGCTTCCTGGGGCTTGTATATCCATTTCCTTCACCATATTAAGGAAGTTTTCAGTCATTATTTCTTCAAATAGGTTGCAATTCTCTTGAACTCTCTCTGTTCTCCTTCTGTTGCCCTATGATGTGAATTTTATGCTTGATGTTGCCCAAGAAGTCCATTAAACTATCTTCATTTTTAAAATTCTTTTATATTGTTTCTGTTATGATTGGGTGTTTTCTGTTACCTTATCTTCCAAATTGCTGATTTAAACCTCTGCCTCATCTAGTCTACTGTTAATTCCCTTTAATATATTATTTATTTTAGCTATTGTATTCTTCATTTCTGATTCATTCTTTTTATGTTTTCTATCTCTATTTTTATATTTCTTATGTCTATGTTGCAGTTTTCACTGAGATCATTGAGCATCCTTATAACCAGTGTATTAATTCTTGCACCTGGTAGGTTGTTTGTCTCCATTTTGTTGAGTTCTTTTTCTGGAGCTTTCTTCTGTTGGTTAATTTGGGACATGTTTCTTTGTCACACCAATTTGGCTGTCTCCCTATGTTTGTTTCTATGTTAAGTAGTAGTTTTAGTACAGTGGCCGTATGTAGTAGGGTCTTGGGATGCCCAGTGGTGCAATCTTCCTTGGTTACCTGAGCTGGGTGCTCCAGCCATGTTTCTTGTGTGTGCCTTCCTGTTGTAGTTGAACCTTGATTGCTGTTGGCATGTCAGTCATAGGTACTGACCCTTGGGCTGATTGGTTGTGAGGACTGGCCATAACTACAGTGAGGAGCTTTTGTGTGTGGGTTGACCTTATAAAGCATGATTCACTTTTGTGGGGTTCTAGTGCTTGCCAAGTCTGCACTTTGCATGTGTCATTTGTGAGAGTTTTTGGTTGGTGTTCTGGTGTGGTCTGAATCTTGCCACTGGTGTGTTGGATCTTGGGCTCCTTGTGAAGGGTTCTCATGCCAACCGAGGTCAACCACTTTGTGGCCAGCCTAGGGCCACTTGGTATGGGCTACAAAGTGATCTTCAGGTGTTTGCCACTTACATTGGGCTTGGAGATGTCTGAAAGAGGCTAAGCTGTGAACCGAGGCCAACTTCCACTAGTGCCAAGCTTGGAACTGCTTAGCAACAGGTACGGGGCACTCTGAGGCCAGATGCTGCTTGTTTAGGGTTTGTGAACCTTTGAGAGATTTTAGAAAAGTTTTCAACATGAGCCACTGAAAGTGGCTTGGGAGGGTCCACAGGTTAGGTAGAGTGGGGTCTCAGGGAAACATCAGGGAGGGGCTAAAGATGTCAGCTAAGTTGATGGACACTCAGATGTGGTGCCCACTTGCATGTGCAGGCTGGGGTTGGGGGAGGTATCAACAAAGGAGCAATGGCTTCTAGAGGAGAAAGATGTCGCTTCATCTCTCACCCTGAAGCCAGACAAATCATTTCCTTCCCATATGTTGCTTGGGCTCCCAGCACTGAAGCTCAGCGTGAGTGAGTCTGTCAGTGAGTGAGTTTGTGCGTGGACCCTTTAAGAACACCTGGCACTCTAGTAGCCTTCTGTCTCTCTCAATCACAATCTCCACTGGTTTTCATAGCCAGAAGTTATGGTGACTTCTCTTCCTGGTACTGGAACCCTGGGCTGCAAAGCCTGGTGTAGGGCTGGGACCCTCTGCTTCTCAGAGGGAACTTCTGCCCTGAGATATCCCTTCCGATTTTTAAGAGCCACACTTGAGTATGATACCAGTTCATTTCATGTATCTGCCCCATCTGCTAGTCTTGGGGTGGCTTCTTCTGTGTACTCTTAGTTATATGATGTATGTTCAGCTAGACTTCAGGCAATTCTCAATAATGATTGTTTTGTAAGCTAGTTGTACTTTTGAGGTGGTTATGGGATGAGACGAACATTGCATTTATCTACTCCTGCATCTTGACCAGAGCTACAAATGTAATTCTGAAAGCCAATCTGTCAGTCCTGCTTTCAGAACAAGCCAGAAAAACCTTTATGTTTCTTCCTGCTTTGGCAGAGAATCCCTAAACTGAGCATTGGTCCTGGAGTCAGGCTAGCTTAGATTTGATTGTGAATTATGTCACTTTCTAGTCATGTATTATCTTTGAACCAATTACTTAACTTCTCTGGGCCTCGATGTCTTCTCTTATAAAACAAAGATAATAATGTCTACCAAACACAGGTATTGAGAAGATTAACTAAGATGATATATGAGAAGCACATGCACAGTACTTAGAACATGGTAGGTAGTTAATAAATTGTACCCTTACACACACTGTTCAGAGGAAGCCAACCTTCACAGCGAGAGGCCTATATTCTTTGGTTAAGTTTACTGGAACAGCTATGTATTCCCATGAAAAAACTCCAAATAAATGTATTAACACTTCTTATAACTTTTTTTTAGTGTGTTGACATTTCTGTTGGCTTTGAATAGCCTTTGGTATTTTAATACATTTAAGCTCATTTGATAAGTCATTTCCCAGCAAAGAAGGACTTTACAATAGAGCCTGGTGGTTTCCATATGTGGACCTTAATATATAAATTATCTTCCAAGGTTTTCTTTTAGAATGCTTGACAGACACACAAATTTACTGATATCAACTTCAACTCTCATTAAAATACAAAACTGAGATTTTCATGTCTAAGTGATATTCTTGACTTTTGAACTAGGTATTATCTTCCAAATATCTCATATGCTCTAGATTTTTTTGTCTTTTATGGCACTCTTAGAAGCTCTGCCAGAATTAAGAGGCTGTCAAAATTCTATTACTAACATGGTTTTATTACTGATGTAAGGCAAAGAGTAAAGAACATATTGTAGAAGTTATAGCCAAAGTGAGCCTTCTTACATTGTAGTCCCAGTTATAAACATCTTTTTGTGATTCTTATAAACATTAGTGACTTTCACTTCCACCCAGCTTGTAAGCATAAATTTGAAGATGTTCGCAAAGCAACTAAGTGGAAGTGGTGATCCTAACACACAAGAGTACATAGACAGATTAATTATGTGAACTTTTTAATGTTTCCCCTTTAAACCATCTCAAGGAATTCATAGAGACCCTTATTTTCTTAAAAAGAGCCTTCCAAGTTTAACCATACCAAGGAATTATTTAGACTCAGCTTATGCTCAGTGGACACAAAAATGGGCATATTTCAAGACAAGATTAAAATTGATATAAGGGTAAAAAGAACATGAGTAGGTTTTGCCCATTTTTCTTTCCTTCTATCACGTATGATCTGTTCTCCACTTTAATTAGAGGGTCATATAAAAGAAAAGGGAGTGGGAAAAATATAAAGCATGGGAGAGGTGGGGGAAAAGAAACAAGAATGTAGAGAATAAAATACCAAGATAAAATTCTGTGGGGTGTTACAGTAGGATTGGAGAACAAAAGGAAATGAATATTGGAACCAGAACCTCTAAGAGACAAGAGTAGTCTTAAGGGTATAAGTGGCAAGGGCATAGTTAGTTTAGGGAAGGTTCTGGGAATCTGAGCTCACCAGACAACTAGAATTCTATATTCTCTGTGCAAACCAATTTTAAGCCTTAGTTTTGGGTCTTTGGTAATGAAAATGTCTTCAACTTTATACAGGAAAGGACTCACTTATTAAAATCATTTTCTCATTCCAGGTATTCACTCAGCTGAGTTTATTGAAGAAGCCATTTGGATGATCAAGGCCACAGTTATTTCAGTTAGTCATTTATTGCTTTCTGTATTACACTTATCTATGTACATTTTCAATGTTTCAATTAAAATATATCAATCATATTAAAGAAAATAAACCCCGTCACACCCAAGAAATTTGGGGTGATTACTGTGACTGTAACTTTGTAAATAAAAAAAAATAAAGTCATGTATGCTACCCTCAAAAAATTTACAATCCACCTGGTCTCACCTAGTATTTAGTGGCTTATAGAATCACCTTGTTTTTTAGTTCTTATCTGTTAATTTATACCATAATAATATGCCAAATTTACAATGCTTAAAATGGCTGACATTTGAACATGATCACACACTTATCTGTATGGAAGCTTGATTCCTATTAAATAAGAGGATGTGGAATATATGGAAACAAGAGGCACTTGCCCTCGTACAGATTGGAAGATTAGGGTGATTAGAACTCTTCGACCACGGTTGTTTTATCCCTTATCTCTTTTGTTTTCTCCACCTAGTCTAACTGGTTTTATACTTCTGGAAAATTTAACAAGACTAGGCCTTAAAATTCTCATCTATATAATGGGGGTAATATTGTTTACCTTACAGGGTAATTATGAGAATCAATGGGACAAAATTTATAAAATAGTACTACCCTTCTTAGAAAGATTAATTTTATTTTGCCACATGTTTACCTAGAATAAAAACTTTTTTCTCCAGGCTTTTTTGAATCTGAGGGTGACAAAGTGACTAAGTTCTCACAAAAGGGATCAGGTTAGAGAAAAAGGAATTGTCAGGGCATAGGGGGCAACCTCCCGCCAAGTGCCAGCAAAAAAAATGAATCCTGTCAACTTCCATGTGAGTAAAAGTAGAAGTGGATTTGTTCCAAGTCAAGCCTTCACCTGAAACACAGCCTCAGCCAACACCTTGATTGTAGCCGTATGAGAGACTGTGAGATACAAGATGCAGCTAAGCATCTTGTATGCCCAGATTCCTGACCACAGAATAGTGAGTTTTTTAAAGCTGCTATATGTTGGGATAATTATTATGCATCAATAGGTAATTGATACAGGGGTAAATGTGGGAGTGAATTGCTTGAATTCCAGAAAGTGTTCTTAAAGAGAGAAGGTGTGTTTTTCTTCTGCACCTCCCTCTTGATAGCTGACATAAGAATATAATGGCAGAGACTCTAATAGCCATTTTGAATCATGAAGTGAGAACAGAGCAGAGGAGTAAGTAAAAAGAAACCTGGTTTCCTGAGATTATTATGTATAACACAACTCTGGATCACCTACACCTACACAACAGAAAGAGCAATACCAACATTTTTTGTTTATTTTGGGTTTCTTTTGAGTTAAATGTCACTTGAAGAAAATCTGGTCTTAACTCATAATGGAGTCTGACACTACTCTTAATATCCAAAAATATTTTTAAAATACTAGGTTTCTTTGTTCTTCAAAAAGAATAAAATACTCAGAAATAAATTTAACCAAAAAGGTGATAGACTTATACACTGAAAGTTATAAGACATTAATGAAAGAAATTGAAAAAGACAAAAATAAATGGAAAGATATTCCATACACATAGACTGGAAAAATTACTATCATTAAAATGTCCATAGTACACAAAACAAACTATAATTCAATGCAATCTCAATAAAAATACCAATGGAATTTCTCACATAACTAAATCAAATAATCGTAACATTTATATGGAAACATAAAAGACCTTGAATAGACAAGGTAATCTTGAGAAAAAAGAATGAAGTCTGAAGCATCATGTGTCCTGATTTCAAACTATACTATGAAGCTATAGTAATCAAAACAGTTTGATACTGAAACAGAAAAAGACACATAGATCAATGGAACAGAATAGAAAACGTAGAAATAAACTCATACTTACATGATCAATTAATCTACAAGAACGGAGGAAGGAATATTCAATGGGAAAAGACAGTCTCTTTAATAAATGATGTTGGGAAAACTGGACAGCCACATGCAAAAGAATGAAACTGGACCACTATCTTACACCATACATAAAAATTAATTCAAAATAGATTAAATACTTGAATGCAAGCCATGAAAACTCCTAAAAGAAAACATAGGTTGTAAGCTCTTTGACTGATCTTGGCAATGATATTTTGGATCTGACGCAAAAAGCAAAGACAATAAAAGCAAAAATAAATGAACAGGACCACATCAAACTAAAAAACCTTCTGTATAGCAAAGGAAATTATCAAAAAAAAATTAAAAGACAACTTACTAAGTTGGATAAGGGACTAATATCCAAAGGACATAAAGAACTCATACGACTTAATAGTAAAAATTCAATTTTATTAAAAATAGGAAAAGGATCTGAATAGACACTTTACAAAAGAAGACTTTCAAATGGCCAACAGGAACATGAAAAGATGCTCAACTTCACCAACTCAAAAAATATATATGGACTTCCATGTTCACTGCTGAATTATTTACAATAGCTGAGATATGGAAACAACTTAAATGTAAATCAACAGATGAATGGACGAAGAAAGGTGACACACACACAAGAATATTATTCATTTATAAAAATTATTAAATATTGCCATTTATGAGAACATGAATGGTCCTTGTGGGCATAATGTCAAGTGAAATAAGAAGAAAGAGAAAGACAAATATGGTATGAGTTCACTTACATGTGGACTCTAAGGAAAAAAATCAAAGCTCATAGATAGAACAGATTGGTAGTTGCCAGAGGCAAAGGTCTCGATGTGGGCAGAATAGATGAACAGAGTAAAAAGACACAAACTTCCAGTTATAAAATAAATAAGACATAGAGATGCAATGTACAGTAGGGTGACTATAGTTAATAATACTGTATTATATATTTGAAAGTTGTTAAACAGGTAGATTATAAAAGTTCTCATCACGAGAAAAATATTGTAACTCTGTATGGTGATTTATGTTAACTAGTCTTATTGTGGTGATCATTTTGCATTATATGCAAATATCAAATCATTATGTTGTATACCTGAAACTAATACAATGTTATATGTCGATTATCCCACAATACAAAATAAATAAGAATGTTTTTTTTTCTACCACAAGTGTCATGAAATAATGAATACAAATACTTTGTGGCAAAGTTCTTGTTTTTCAGGAATATATAGTCTAATTTCAAAGTGGTTTTAATGGTTTTGCTAATTTTTTCTCACTAATCTCCATCCCCAGCAGCCTTTCCCTCTTAACATTGAAATTACCAGGTTCTCTAAAGAATGCTGATTTTTTCCCCTTTTTTATGTAATAGGAAAATCCATTTTGTGATGGCAGTATTCACCTCTAATTATATCACCTGGTTAAAAAAGGGAGCTTTATGTATTTTTTCTTATTATTAAATAAGAATCTTTACATAGGTAATATTGCATGAACTGGTCCAAGTCTCTTATGACCTTGGAGCTTCAGCTTCCCCATTGGCAATAGAGGACTAATAATATTACCTTCCTCATAGTGTAAATTAAATGAGATAGTACACCTAAAATATTTAGCATAGTGCTCCATACAAGTAAACGCTATATAAATTCAAGTATCATGTTGTTTGGAATGTTATTATTAGTACATTTCTCTAGGGCAAAGCTTTTGCATTGATTCTGACCTTCTTTGTCCCCTAGAGATAATGCCTAAAGCTGAAAGAATTAGGCTAATGGTGAAATTCACAGGTAATAAGGCAGACTAATAGGGTAGATCTTTTTGGAGTGGGTCAGGGGTGGACTTTCCCAAGCATCCATAAAAATTCCTCTCCATTCAGGAAGGCACCATCTATTCTTATGCTAATGGCAGGCCCAATAAGGACAATAAATGAATATCTTTTTTTTTCTTGAAGAATTCCACAGGTGAAAACTTTCTCCACCTTACTTCACCTTTCTTTAGTCTTCCATTATGATTTCTTGTCTCAGACATTTAAGAAGCTCTTCCTTAGGTCCTGAGTTATATATCTGGACTCATAGAAATACCTAAATACCTAGAAGTTTTTTTTTTTTCATTAGCTACTCATTGGTATAATTTACAACTTATATGATGTATATATTTAAGGAGAAAATGGTTCTCAAGTTTTGGTTTCTTCTGTAGATTTTATGCTGCTTTTGACCGTGAGACTCATCTGTGGGATAATTAATTTTGGCAACGTTTGCTGGCCTTGTGTTCTAGAAGTAAGAAATCATCATATAATCTGGTCCCAGGATCATATGAATTTCTTTATGCTGCTCATCCAGCTGCTTTGGCTTGCCAGAGACTGCTCAATACTGGAATTTTCATATGAAGCTCTTTGCTCTCTACCCCACCCATGCAACTTAGTTCCCTCAGGGGTGTGATCAGAATTGAAATCACTCGAAAATTATTACAGCTCTTATTGTTGATAAAGAAGTCCTGAATTGGCTCCAGGATTTAGCAGGCTCAGATATTTTACACAATTGAACTTTTAGCAGAACAAATAACATGTACAGGTTTTAATGTTAATATAGAAATGTATTTGTTATAAGACATAAAGATGTTCTATCTTATCATGAAATTTGAGTGTGGTTTTCTTTCTTTTTCTATATGTGTGGCTGGATATGGTTATATAATTTATCTATTTTCCTTTTGAATATTTGAGTTAAGAAGATATATATATATATATATATATATATATATATATATATATATACATACCCACATATACACAAACATATATATATATACACATACACACACACACACACACACATATATATATATGTATACACACACACATATATATATATACACACATACATATATATGTGTGTATATATACATATCCAGAATGAAGTTAATATGTGTGTGTGTGTATATATTTTTAAACATTATATTTGTGACTGATTGAGGATCATGGTTTTCAGCAATGGTGCTAACTGTCTATAGATTTTAATGCTCTAGGCAGACACCAACCAAAGTTTCCTCTAATGGATGTGACAGCCCACCAAAGTGGACTTGAAGTAGATTTTTCTCTCTATCTTATATTGTAGCCAATTCTATCTTATTCATATTCACTAGAATGACTATAGTTTAAAAAAAGATGAAAATGACAAATTTTGAGGATGTATAAAAATTGGAACCCTCATACATTGTTGGTAGAAACGTAAAATGGTACAACTATTATGGAAAACAGTTTAGTCGTTCCTTGAAAAGTAAATCATAGAATTACCATATGGCCCAACAATTTCTCTTCTAGGCATATACCCAAAAGACCTGAAAACAGGTGTTCAAAAAATTCTACACATGAATGCGCATAGCAACACTATTCACAACAACCAAAAGGTGGAAAAAAAAACAACCCAAACATTTACCAACTAATAAGAGGATAAATAGAATGTGGAATACCCATATAATGTAATATCATTTAGCCATAAAAAGAAGTACTGATACATGCTACAACATTGATGAACTTCAAAAATGTGATGCTAACTGAAATATGCAAGGCACAAAAGGTCACATACTAAACAGTTCCATTTTTATAAAATATCCAGAGTAGACACAAATGTAGAGAAAGGAAGCGCACTATGCTTGCCAAGGACTGGGGAAGAGGTGGGAAAGGAGTGACTGCTTAACGGATGTGGGGTTTTCTTTTGGTGTGATAAAAGTGTTTTGGAACCAGATAAAGGTGTTGGTAACACAACATTCTAAATGTACTAAATGACACTGAATTATACACTTTAAATGGTTAATTTTATGTTACATGAATTTCAGCTCCAAAATGTAACAATAATTTTATCTTATTGATTTAGCAAAGAACTCTATTGACTTTTTTAATAGGAGGTAAGCAGTCACTATCATATTGCTTTTGTGAAAATCTGTTTCACCAGTGAGGTTCACATTTTCACTCTGAAATTATTGAGTTTAGGGGGACAGAAGATACATAAAAATACCTTTTCGAGATAAAAGTATATATATTTTAAAAAATACTGTTAGCCATTTGACAGCCCTGATATCAAGTTAAAAAGCTTCTTAAGGTCAGTCTAATACCTAATTATAACTCTCTTGGGTGTCATAAATCATGACCATTGAAAATCGATGTGTCTATATAGATAGAGAATAAACTGATGTTTGCCGTATGGAAGGGGACTGGGGGGCTGGTTAAAAAAGGTGAAATAATTAAGAAGTACAAATTGGTACTTACAAAATAGTCACGGGGATGTAAAGTACAGCATAGGGAATATAGTCAATAATATTGTAATAGCTATGTATAGTGCCAGGAGGGTACTAGACTTACTGGAGAGAATTACTTTGGAAATTATATAAATGTCTAACCACTATGCTGTACACATGAAACTAATATAAAATAATATTTAATGTCAACTGTAATTGAAAAATTAAAAAAGTCAGTGATTCTAACTGAAACATTAACTTTCTTCTGTTTAACTTCTCATGTGATATGCTTCAGTAAGAATATCTTGTTTGCACTTCTCCAGATATGCATGCTATTTCATTTCTTGATGTCTTTGTATTTTCTGTAACTTTGCTTGGAATGCCTTTCTACTTGGTCACTTAGCAAACTTTATTCTTCTTTCAAGACTTAAGTCAAAGTGTTATCTCCTCAAAAAGATTTAGTTTATCTTTTCTTTGTTCTACCAAATATCTTGTATGTACTTTTATTAATTCACTTACGACACAATTATAATTACATATTTTCATTTTTACTTTCCCTACTAGACTGGACTGTGAATTCTTTAAGAATAAAAATTTTATTCACTATTCTCTCTGTTGTGTTCTTTTTGCTAAGAAAAGTTCAGGGCTTATAAGAGGAACTCATAAAATTATGTTGAGAAACATAATTATATAAGAGACAGTGTGATGTTGCTTTTCATGGAGACAGGAGAATAATAAAAATATCCTCTATAATCTGGTAATATCTGAGGGTGATTTCAGCTGCCATATAACTCTTTTTGAGAATTTTAACACTAAGGAGTCATGTCTCAAAGTCTTAATTGTTTATCTCCTCCCACTAAATAATGTTTCTGCTCTTTTGTTCCTTGTTTCTTCAATTTGGGAAGGTTTCCGATTATTTGTGCTTGCAAAAGTACTTCCTGTAGATACTCTTAATGTAAAAACATCATTATGAGACCATGGGATCTACACTGAAGAATTTTTTTTCTACTTGTATCTGCTGTTATGGCTTAATTGTTCTGAAGACTTGGACACTTTTTTTGTGGCCTGATTTTCTTCAAAAAAGACAACTCCCTCATCCCTAGAGCCCTTGAAGGTCTCTAGAAGTTTCAGCAAGGCAGATGAGTCTGCCAAATTCAGCACTCTGCCAGTTTCCATCCTGTACATTTTTTTAACCCTCAGGGTAGAGTGAATGCCTGGAGATATTCTTTCATAACAGTTGTTTGGCAGGAAAAATAGAAATAAAAATGATAGCAGCCAAGGGTCACAGTTTCTACATCCAGCAAGAATATCTTTAAGCATATTCTGCTCTTATTTTTGCAAAATGAAAAATAGTTTGTGACACTCCTCTCATTTTGTTTTTTGTTTTGTTTTAATTCTGGAATGGGGCTATCACAGGTATTATTCTAGATTGCTTTCATTCTTTGAATATTTGTTTCACTTGAAAATGTTAAGTTAAATCCCCTACCTTTTCTCTTCTTGTGCATCTTTTTTCTTATGTTCAGTTTTTAACTTCTAAAGGAGGCACTTAATTTGAGGGCCACTGACAGTTAATGGCATCCATAGATGGGCTCCTGGAAATAGTTCAGAACTATCATTGTAAATAAACCTACACAAATATGTTTTAAGAGACCTCTTCAGAGACTAAAATAAAGGTCTTTGGGCCCAAAAGAAGTTTCTTCTCAAGAGGAGTTTTCTTTTATTTGGGAAGTTCTCATGAAATGAGACTAGAACTTTCTTGATTGTAAAAACTGGTTTTGTAATTGTACCCTCACACCTTGAGATTTAGTCTTCTTATTCAAGCTGCTGGAACTTACAGACTACTAGCTGAGCTGTTAGAAGTCACATAAAAACCACCACTTGTAGTTCCTACAGGAGAAACAGCAAAGGAACTGTTGCTGGACTTATAAATCTTTTTCAAATATTTGAGGTCCAGTTGTTATTTGTAAGTTGCTGGAGAAAATGTTCCAGCATATTAATATCTTTGAATTTATATGTGTAAACCTGTGTACATTTCTTTATCAATCTGCATTTATTCAGCACTCTAAGATGATTTACACCCTCCTAGTCCCTGAAAACCCAGAAGACAGAGTGTTACACATACTCCCAATTATTTATGCATAAAAATATGAGGTTTGGCTATTGGACCCACTGACATAGCTAAACATTTTTGGCCTTCTCACAAGGTAAAGAGTGGAGATCTGGCGGTTTGTGGACTTACATTCCATAGTCTGCGTTGGTCTGTGGGAGAAGTGAAGAGGGGAGAAAAAGAGCTCCTTCAATTTCCTAAGCTACTTTCTCAGAAACAGGGTTTCATGCATTGAGGTACAAACATCAGAATTGAGGGGTTTTCAGGTTTGGTCTACCTGGAGCTCTCATTTCTCATTAAGTCACTCCTTCCCTAATACTATTCCCTATACATATGCTTGGTTTGGTGAGATGATGCAGGTTACATAGGAGGTGCTTATATTTCACATTGGGTACATTTTATTTCTCATCTATCATCATGAAAGCAAGGGCCATGATTTATACTTTATATGCACAATTTCCATCATGTAATAGGAACTCAATATCTACTGATTGATTTTAATTTTCATGTTGACTAACAATTTCTGACTATTGGTGACTTAAAATAATATGTCTAATATAACTCCTAGAAATGGTGTGGTTGGATTTTCTTTTAAAAGTATAAAGCCAAAGAACACAGCTCACTGGGCAAATGTGACTTTTGACAGCTAAATTCAGTCATTCTGTCTTAGTGGTAGTCAACTTGATTTGGATCTAATTAGACTGGACAAGACTAGAAGCTTCTAGGATATACTCTCATTCATACAACATGGAAGATGATCCTTCTAATAGGTATTTCAAAACAGAGGGGAAAGAATGCAATTTCTAAAATTGTTCCACATGGTAAGGTCAGTGCTGTTTCATTCGACTCATTTTGGTTGTGTGCAAGAAAGTTTTATAGAAAGGCATGTCATATGAACTATTATTTCAAGTCCTACTTTTCTAGTTCATTGGTCATCCATTAAAATGTAAGGTCTGTGGAAGCATGCATTTGCATTTGTTTTGTTCTCTTCAGTAAACTAGTGACTAAAATGATCCCTGGCAGAGAGAGTGCTCAATAAAACTTTCTAAGTAGACTCAATCAATCAACAAGAGTTTTGTGAGCAGTAACTAACAAAGTAGTAACTTCTCTAAAGGTACAAAGAAACATTTTAAAATGGAAAAGTCCTTATCTTCCATGAGTTTAGAATCCATCTGAGAAGATGAAATGAACAGATACAAAACAATTACAGAGAGAGAGAGAGAGAGAGAGAGGAGAGGAGAGAGAGAGGAGAGAGAGAGAGAGAGAGAATAATAGCAAAGAAAACTTGAGTAGAAAAATTAGTCTGACAATATTGTAGCAGTGTTTAGGGTGGAGAAGAAGACAAATGGGTATTTTAACTATCTGAGAATATAGTCATGAGGCTACAAATCATAGATCTGAGTTGGAAATATTCTTAGGTATCAACTATTTTATTCCCACTCTTAAAGTAGAAATCCTTTTTGTATTCTCATAGTCTCTGATAGATTCCAGTGACAGAGCTGACTGTTTTACAATGCAGCCCATTTTATTTATGGCTATTTTGTACCCTTAGCTAGAGATTTCTGATCCTGAGCCTAAAATTTGTCTTCTCATGAGTTCTACTCATTATCTTGGTTCTCCCCTTGGGGTTACACTGAATATGTCTAATTTTTCTTCCATGTCAAATTCTGGCTAAATTTTCTCTTTTTCAGGAAAAAAAAACCAGTTCCAGTTACTTTAATCATTCCTCCACAGCATGATTTCAGAAATTTCACCAGCTGGATTATCTTCTGAAATCTCTCTAGACTGGTAAAGTTCCTATTAAAATGTGGGGGCCCAGAAATTAACACAGCTTACCAGATGTAGTCTTACGAGTGCCGAGTTCCTCACTTGAACTGGACATTCTATTTGTATTGCTCTATTGTAACATAGCATTTGCTTTCTAAACAGCTATATCACACAGTCGACTCATTTCAATTTGTGATTGCCTAAAAGCCACAACTATGCAATAGCTTGTTTACCTGGTGAACTTCCTATTTATTACTTTGGCATTTCAAACCTGTTGAAATCTTTGTGAGTGGAAAATCCAAGGGACTTGGCAGATTGAATCTTTCCAAAAATAATGTTTAAGTTTTTTATCATTTTGGGGGAAAAGGGAGTTTTGAGATAGAGTCACAACTCACTAATTCGAGAGTAGTTAGAGGATCTATTTACTAAATTAATAAAAAGTCTGAATCACTGTCTAATTTTAAAAAGAATAATGTTTAAAATAGAAATAGAAATTGGAAAAAAAAATTATGATGATATTTTCAAGGAAAGGATATACTCAGCCAGGTTTATGTATAGACATAATTAGTAATTAACAACACCTTTCCTTACATATATTTCATGGCTAAACTACTGTAAAACAGTCTCTTTAATGCTCAATGTTGTGCATTAATTTGCTGAGTCAACTTTTATTTCACTATACAACAGAAAAATAAAAGTAACAGCTAACATTTCTATAGCACATCCTATGTGTGAGGCTCTCTTCTAAGCACTTTATGTGCTCATTTAAACTTCTTAACAATTCTATAAAGGGGACACTATTGTTATCAGCACCTCCTCATCTCAATTTTACAGCTGAGGAAAGTGAGGTACTGAGAATTTAAGTAGCTTACTTGAAGTGAAATAGCCGATAAATTCAAATATGGAATTTGAATCTAGATGGTCTAGCTCCAGAGTTGCTGCTCATAGTGCTTCTCATATTAAAAACAGTCATCTCAATCATAATAGTAGAATCTAAATAAGTATATGTTCCCAACTTGCTTGGGAGAACAAGACTAAATTTAAGGGTAACTTAAGCTTCCATAATTTAGACAAATATGTTTTCTCTCCTACAGCTGGGGATGGTAGTTGTGGGGAAGGAAGTTTAACAATTGGTTCTGGCCCTTTTGTGTATATAGTATATTTGATTAAATGTTTTAGGCTCTCACAAATAAATCCATGTAACATAAAGATGTTAGAGAAGATTTAAAGTTATATGAATTGGCAAGACATTGGCTGCCTTCCACTTAAAAAAATAGATGAATGGATAAATATTATAATAATCTAGTCTATGAATTGCTGATAACTTGATTGGGATAATGGAAAGAGAGGTCAGTCAAGAATCCTTGATTTAAGTTTTAGTTCCCTCACTAATTAGTTCTCTGCCTCTAGATAAATCATTTAACCTTTCTGAGTCTCAGTGTTCGTATCTTTAAAATAAAAGGATTAGATGATTCATCAGGAACCCTTTTAAGTCTAACATTTCATATTTTAAGAAATTAAAGGAACCCAATAGTAGAGAAGAAGAGAAAGGTTTAAAGAACTGGCATAAATGAAGGAATAAAGTCTAGACTTGGCTTTACCATTTTAATAATCCTGGGTTGTAAATGGAATTGAAAAGCAAAAAGAGAGATTGATGACCCTCATCCTCCACAATGTTGCTCAGAATGGGGTTTGCTTAATTCAAAGGAAAGGGAAGGGAAAGGAAAGGAAGGGAAGGGAAAAAACAAATCTTTAAACCCAAAAAAGTTAATTGGCATCAGTGCAAAATAAATTAGATGAGTAGTTTACAGTATTTCTCCCATAGTAATCTGGCTTGTCTTGAAACACTGAACATTTTAAACAAATTTTACTGCCTAGTCTACGGCTTTGTGGTTCCATCGTGCTCAAGAAAAATGCTGACAACTTGTTTTCTGTTTCCACTGGAAACATTACTGTTTTTACATCAAAATGATAAATGGTTGGGTATAGTGTAATGGTGGAATTATATACTGATATTCTATATTTCTCTTTAATGTATGTATTTTAAATCCCAGATAGATTTCAACTGTGTTAGATAAAATGACCATACCGTGGTAATTGTTATTAATGAACAATTGTATAGGTTTTTGGTCCTAATACTTGAAAATAAAGTATGTCCTAATTTAGGTTTTTCTTCATCATATGGGAATATTTTTAAGAAGACTGGGGATTTCTACTTTAAGAGTGAGGTTAAAATAGTTGACATCTACGAATATTTCCAACTAGGATCTATGATTTGTAGCCCCATGATTATAAACAAAAATTTCTTTTTGTTTTCCCTACTTGGGGAAACCCAGGTGTGCAGAAAGTTTATGTACATACATATATACATATATATATATATATATGTACACACACATGCATATATATATATATATATATATATATATATATATATATATATAATTTATGTCTTTCAAAGCATTTGAGAACAGTTGGTTTGTATTTTCTTCACACAGAATGTAAAACACAGTGGTAGATAACTGGAAAGATTCACTTTGATTTGAAGGTAGTTTTATTTGTCATATGTTTATGTAATTGATCACTACCTGATAGTCAAAACCAGCTTTCCAAACCTGAGCTTAGTACTTCGAAGCATTATTTGAGTCTTTGGGGGAAAGCTTAAACCTTTACACCTTTATCTGTCAAATGATCTGATCCAAGTCCCAAACAACATTATACACAATGGTTTTTAACCACTGTGGAAAATGGAGCAATCACAAAGGCTGCTATTTGTGTTAAGTACTGTTGTGTATATTAACAAAATTATTTACAGGTGAAGCTTACTCATGTTGGGTCTTCTGCTTGGTGTACGCCTAACTCCCACGCCTATCTTCAGCATATTCCCAGCATTCTGGTGTACCCAGTGCCTTTATGAATTCCAGAATCCTTCCTACTTTCTGACTCTGTCTCCTTTCACCTTTGTCAAAACTTACTCATCAAGTGCCCCATAACTGTAGCCTTCTGTACTCTATGTCACTTGACCAAATCACTTGGTTTCTGGGACTCAGTTTTTTTTCATAAATAAAATACAGGGTTTGAAATAGATGACCTTGAAAGTCTCATCTAGTTCTAAAATCACAATGGTTAATACCTGTGTTAACATAGTATCTAGTAAATATGCTTTACTTCCTGATAGAATAGTTTGGTGGAATTATAAAGACCAGATTGTGGCAAATTCCTGGGAACATCATGATTTAACCTAGCTAAAATTATTTTAGAATACTAATGATAGACATTTAAAGGACTTTCTCATTAATTTTGATTTCCTTCAAATCATCCTCCATAAATGACTACCTATTTTGTTCATGTCTATAGCAACTCTCTATGTTGGTTTCCAGATAGCAAATATCCAGTCATTTCATAAATAAGAGAAGATATTTCTATGTATTATTCTTAACTCCTTACTCCTTCAGTTGAACTCAGATATTCTTAGCAAATATTTCTGAGGATGTTTTAGCCAATTTTCCTTTACTGTTGGTATTATCCCAGCCATACTTTCCAAGATTCTTCATTATGATCAACTCTTCCAAAATATCATCTCACTCTGAAAGCAATCACTTCTTGCAAAGGCTTCGCATGGATCAGATGTCTTTAAGTAAAAAACCTTCTGAAATACAGCTCTTCTAGTGACATTATCAACAAGCTTACTAACTAATGAGCTATAGGAATTTTAAATTTCTATGCAAAAAAAGATGCTTGATTTTACCCAGGTTAAAGAAAAAGACAATGGTGGAGGGTTTTTTGTTTGTTTGTTTGTTTGTTTTGTTTTGTTTTGTTTTGTTTTGTTTTTGGCTTCTCTTTCTTTTAAAACAAAGAACAAAATGATAAATCCAAATTCAAGACATCTGGACGTTTCCCATCATGTGGCTTAAACATCTGCATTTTTTCACTTCTTATCCAGATGTTTTGGTCTTATGTAAACCTAGCTAAAGTGAAGGAGAATATCAAGCAATCATCTGATTAACATGGACAGCAAATATGAATAATCCATGTTCTGGGAGTTCTGTTTTTTGTCTAGCTCAGAACACATTACTATTGAGGTCAGAGTTACTGTAGGTTGTTTCTTGTATGGACCAGTTAGCTCTGATCTGTTCCATGACCACAGAATGCACCTCTAGCCTCAGCCAGCTTTCTGGAAAGTGAGTGTCCTTGGTCCTACAGGCAGTCACACAAGAAACTGAATAGCCAGTCTTTGCCACTTGGGAATTAAAATAAAAATGTGTTTCTCATGAATGGTGGGTCAGTGGTGCCGTTTTTGTATATAAAAAAATAATAATAATAGTAACTGTCATATAGTGCTTATTTTGTCATACATTGTTCTGAGCACTTTATATACATTCATTCTCAATGTTTACAACAACCCTATGTGTATTATTATTACCCCCATTATTATTTCCCGGTGAGAAAATACAGGCACAGAAGGTTAAGTAATTTGTTCAGGATGAAATAAATGACATACCTTTTTTTGTGTTGTTCATTTTCTACACTCTCTGCCTCAAGAAATAAGACATGGCCACCATCTTTAGAAACTCTTGCTAGCTCAAAACGTATTGGCTGTCTAGATTATATGTCAAAAAAGGGCAGACACTTGGATATTTCTGTATACTGAATTCATTTGTGTAACTGCTACTGTAGCCAATAAAGGAGGTTAATCTAATCCCTATTGTTCCACCCAATATGATAATTATAAATATAAAAGTACCCTTTGCAAAAAAATAAAGGCCATGTTTTTATTGGCAATAAGTCATCATGTAAAGTATATATTTAAGAAAAAGGACTGTGTGGTTAGGAGCAATAAACTACATTGGGTGGCCTCATAGAACTAAATTGTCTGAATGTTCTGAGGAAGAATGATTTTTTTGACTGGCAAAATGCTTAAGAAACTTTGATCTCCAACCACAAATTGACTTTGAATCCTAAAATCCTAGACCTAGACAAAATGTAAAGAGATAATCTAATCTTTTTTTAAAAAAATGGGAACAAAAAAATTATTCACTGAAAGAAGGAAATGAAAAAAATATATATATCCCTCATATTTTAAAGGCTCTAGGAATTGAAACTTCAGATGTTCCCAAATTCATTTTTCCATTTATTCAAGAAATGTGATGTGAGAACTGTCTCTGTGGCCAGCACTGTTAAGGGTCCTTTGACTATAGCAAGAAATAAGACATGGCCACCATCTTTAGAAACTCTTCACCTATAATGATGTTTGTACTTAAGAAAGTAAAATCTCTTTTTCCTATAATTTTACTGCCTATATTTTGTTCCATCTTCTGACATTACGGAAAAGAAATGCTCAATGTCTTACTAATGGAGACTATGTTCATTTGTTCATTAAACTCCATTTCCTTTTCCTTCTGGGCAAACAGCTAGACTACATATCCTACCCCGCCACACACCACTTGGAATGTGAGTGGTTTTTATCAGCCAATTTGTGTCTTTCTCCATATCCTCTCCCCCACCCCCATCTACTGGCTGAATGGAGAGAACTCTGATCGAGAAGAGATCAGAGAAACAAAATAGAAAAAGCCAGCTCTGAATGACTGTGGAGCAGAAGCCTTTACCCATAATCCTGTCCGATCCTCATTAGACTGTGATGTGAGCAAGCAGTACATTTTTATTTTATTAAGCTGCAGGATTTGGGTGGTTGTCCTTAACAATAGTTATCTACTTTTATTAATACTAATGCCCTTTATAAAGTTTCCTTCATAATTTTAAAGGTGGTAATCATTCTATCTTCAATTTTGGTGAAAATTTGGATTCGTTGGATTCAAATTTTAGTGGTCATCAATTCTTTACTATTCATCACAAGAACACTCCCTGCACCTCCTCTCACCACTTCAACACACTTCAGCATATCCCTTTTATTGTTCTTTGTAAATATTGTCCAGTTTCTATATTATAAAACTAGTGACACCCCAATCTCTGCCTCCTGAAGTTTCTAATAATTGAATAACTCAATGCCTCTATTTTAAGACCATAATTCTTTACACCAAAGTATGGTGAGGAATTTAAATGGAATCTGAAGACCAAAAGGACCAAACTCCATCAATTAGTTCTTTGAGAATTTGAGATTGTACTCAGTGTAGTGAGTGCAATTATTCATTTTAAAACAGATTTGCAGAAGCACTTTGCCTTTCCTGACCTTACTCTTCTGCAAATACTTCAGGAGTTGCTCCAGTAGCAAATACACCTACCCTTGTGTTGTCTCTATTCTGGCCCTTACAGTGTTAGGATGTTCAGTTAAGAAGGTAAGTTAAATACTCTAAAATAATTCCTTTGATGAAATGAAATTTCTTGAGCCTTAGAAACTTTATTGACTGTTTTCCTTCATTTTCCACTTTTCATACTACCTCATCCCACCTATCCCTCTTCTTCTTTAGATTTGCCTTTTTCTGAGAGTATCTAGGTCACCACCCTCTACCACTTATCATCTCACATGTGAACTATGAAAACAGCCACCCAAACTGGTCTCCCTGCCACCATCCTCTCTCCCTATCTAATTCTTTCTGCATCCGCTACCAGATGAAGGTTTTAGCATCTCTTCAAGACTTATTTCTTATTATGCCATTTCACAAATTTCTCCTCTTGCTAGCCAAATATGCTAATTATTAGCTAAATAGGACTTGCCTATTTTTCCCCTCAGTCTTCTCATATGCTATTCTCTGCCCTTGGGAAATTATCATTCTTCATCACTGTGCCCTCATTTCCAAACTTATCTCTTGCCCAATTCAGGATTGCATAACACCACCTCACTTATCTACTCTGCATGTACGACATTAATTTTCCTTCACTGGAATGTGTTTTGCAAATACCTCTTTCTTCATGAATATTATGTGTAAACTCTTTGAAAAAAGGGACTTCATTTAAAAAAATCTATTATACTTTATGTAGTGGACAGTAGACAGTGGCACTCAATGCATATTCCTGATTGCCTTTAGTACCATCTGAAGAAAATGTGGTTAATTAAACTTCAGTGAGCATTTGGGAAGACAAGTTTAGATTGGTGTAAGTGATTTTACAAGTTTGGATCTCACAGTAATTAAACAGAGGGATGAATAACCTTCTTAAGTTGCCTATGGCTGATTTTAGTTCTGAAAAAGGTAAGTTTGATATGAAAGGTTTTGAGGCAAATGATTTATCAAACATCCCAATACATTCATCAGAGACTGTTAAAATCCGACACTGTGGCCTCCTATCAAATCTCTTAGAACTAAAATGCATGAATAATAGAGGAATTTGAGCCAGACTATTTTCAACATTAAATTCTCTCCCAGAAAACAGTAGCAAAAATTGCAAGTGTTCAGACTTAACTGCTCACCGTGGAACTATTTTCTGTCTTAGCTTTACTCTGGTTTTGTCAGTTCACTACCACATTTGAGAAATGAATACAAGAACCGTAAAGATTCACATGTGCAATTTTCAAGATATTTCCCTTGGTCATTACTTAATTTTCTAGAATGCACTGGGTGAAAACCAACCAATTTATTTAAAAATAAAATGCCAAAGGGCAGTAAATGTTTGAAACCAGTGGTTCCATACTCTTTTAAATCCTTTAATCACCAAAGTGTGTCGGGGAGTCTCTTTCCTTTTCTTGGCAGAATTTCCTTCTTCCTCACATCTGCCATTTTCAAACTTGTTACAGAAGTAACCCATAGGATACTATTCATTTCCATGTCCCTTTGAAACTCTTCTATAAAATAAACTTCTCTTTCACAACTTAACTATTTCTCCTCTCATTGCAGGCTGTTTCTTATTTTTAGCTACTAGAGTGCTAACCACCATGATGCTACTTTGAGTTCAAGCCTTACCAGAACTCCTCAAGTGTATTTGTACCCATTTTTGACAAAAGTGATTGAAAGCAGAACATATTTGGTTCTAATTCAATTAAGTCTTAGAAGGGGTAAGGGAGATACCTTCTTACTTCTATTGAGGAACCATCTACCTACCTTTGAATCTTGATGGTTATATTGGAGCCCATAGATTACCAAACATATCAGATATCATATTTTGCCAAATTAAAAGCAGGTACAGGTTGCCCATCTCCTTGCATATGGCTTATTCTTAATGCAGTTTTCATTTCCCATGTATCTGTTGCCTTTGTGCATTTCTCATTTGTCTCATAATTTCTGACATTTTTATAATTTTTCACCTTAGACTAGACTCAGTTTTAAAAAGTATGTATATTGTTGATGGATAAGCTAAATGCATTTGCTATGAATGTATGGGAATTAGTTGCACAGGTATTTTTCTAAATTTCCAAAATCCATTTTAGTGAAAATTTGAGAAGAAAAAAAATTTCCCACTGTGAAAGAAACTGAAAGAATACATCATGTTCTAGACTAAACATTTATACCCCTATAGGCTATATCTTTTAAAAATCTCAGATGAAAATTAAATTTTGAACTGCCATCTAGAAATAATTTTTATAGTGTACACATTGGTTCCTGAAAATGGTAGAAAAGGTTTCTTGTCAAGTTCCCCAGCACAAGTGTGAATGCTCTGTTTTTGAGTACCTACTAGTAGTGAAAGGACACATTGTGGCCAGCCAACTCAAATTGCTACCCATGTTTAATCATTGTAAATAAAGGAAGCAGAGAGACCCATATTATATTTTCAGAACTGGCATGCTCAATACAGAACTAATAGTTTAAAAATACCACTCAACATTCTATTTGTTTTAATCTAGACTTCTGTGAAAAACAAAATAATAAAAAGCACAATTGGTCACTTAAACATATACTACTCATTTCATGCAAGTTATTGACTTAGTAATTACACACACCATTAAAGAACAATGAGAGCAAATACAACTTTATAACATGTTGGAATCAGTTCAGAATTGATAAATTTGCATTTGAAAAACCGATAGATTCTACAGAAGCAAAATCACTTTTCTCAGTTGAAAAAAAAAATCTATAAAACACCTGTATATATTGAGCAGAACTTTTCAAAGGAGCAACTAATTGTCCTACTGTGAAATGAGCATGTATCACTGCTATGTTTTCACATACTGTTGGTGCATAATGTATTTCTTGAGAAGTTGGATATAGAAAAGTGACAGAGAAACAAATACTAGGAACAAAACTCATTGATCACAGGAAGTCAATGATGTAAGATTGAAGGAAATAATCAAAACATATTATCTAGTATTCTCTTATACATTTGAGTTTCACAATTACAATGCCTGAGTAAATTAATTTTTACACACTGCGTACATTTGTCATTGTTTACATTAGTTCAAAAACATGATTTAAGAAATATTTGCAAAATGCCAGAATCAATCTTGATTAACAATTGATCCCCCAGGCATCTTGGTAGAGAACACACCAAAATGGATTAATTGGAAAAAACACAAAGTAGTAATCCACAATAAAGACTAAACTAAGGGAACATTCCTTATAGCAAATGTGTAATATTTTATATTATTCACAGAGATTTTCTGATACTGTACAGTCACAGTCACAATGTGAGTGTGGAAAAGTTTAGTCTATAAAATATACTCTTTGAACCACCAGAAATAGAGATACTTCTGCAGGAGCCTTGCGCACGTCTAAGCAGATATTGTGTATATATAAATAGCCTGTTTCACAACTACATTTCAGATGAGAATTACTGCAGCTGCTGCTTTATCACTAGTAAACTTGAATTATTTAGCATTTCATCTGTGATTATTTTTATTTTACTTCTTTTGTACTGTTGACACTTGCAGTCAATATCTATTTAAATTCAAACACAAGTGATGTTGAAAAAAGTAGAACAATGCTCACATCTTCATATAAAGCTTATAGCAGGTCAAGAGATTATTTGGGGAAAAATCTAAATATGAATTTACTATGAAACAATAAAATGTGCACCTTAAAGTGTGTTTTTTGAACTTGATAAAACTTTTGAAATAGGCTAGAAAGCCATAAGGGTTGTTCAAAATCATTTTAAAAGAAGTAACAACCTGTCTATTCATTTGTTTAAGAAATGCACATTGTTTACCTACCTACCAGTTTGCCTACAGAAGATGTGCTTGCCTAATAGCTCTAAAAGCTGTCCTTATGAGCTGTTGATTAAGTCTACAGAAGTTGTCCATTATGTTGAAGAAGTTCTAAATGGTTTTAATCCCATTTTTCCTTAACTGATCTTCTACAAGCGATCTTCCAATTTGAATACAACACTTCTTTCTTGATACCTGATTTTTTGGTTACTTTATTGAAGTTGTCTTTTCCCCTTAAATGTAGTTCAGAATTTTAAAATTCAATAAAATCTTTACGTTTTCCCTATTTCAAATACCATGTAAGTCTTGAAATATTCATAAATATGTGGAAGATAGCTAACTACTAAGCTTTCAGTCCAATGGTATCACAAAACCTACTCTAAAACAATAGGATTAAGCTTTTTTTTTTAGGGAGAAATTAAAACTGTACATTGTAACAGAGTACTATACTACAAAAAGCAGGTCCTTCTCACCCCAATTCTTCTGGAATTGTAAACAACAACAAAAAATAGAGTACAAAAGCAATTTCTGTGCCCCTTTCTTCAAACACTTTTCCAGCACCTCAATGTTATTAGATGCACTTTATGCTTGGTATAGCAGAAATTCTGTATGCTCACATAGCTATTCTGAGGACTTCAGATTTTTCACTACCAAATATCACTGGTGAAGCTAAGCTCTTTGGATGATAAAGGTAGCAGGGAATTCTTTCTATGCATGTCTTGGGCATCTTTCAGGGGATTATTAGAGGGTAGCTGTCCGTTGAGTACCGTCAGAGGCAGATTACAATAAGTGTGGTGGTTGCCTAAGGAAGGTACTGGCAAGGTGGTGGTTGGCATCTCATGTTTATAACCTCTGCAACAGTGCCTCATTTGCATTGAATCTGAATGTTGGAAATCAGGGAGATCAGCTTGAGATGACGCCAAAGAGGCTGAGGTACTGGTCATAGCAATAGAGGGTATAGGCTGGAGTTCTCCAAAAAGTCCTTGTTCTGCAGAGTCAAGAACACTGCATCGAGAAAGCACTTCTTTTTTCTTGATGGGCATTTCATATACTAAGTGCTTCCAAAACTTAGAATTTAATTTGCTGCTTTTGGGTCCCTTCCACTTGATCAGGGACAGAAGTTTTATGCTGTGCTTCAGTGATTCCACTTCCTGGCAATTCACCTTCTCCTTTAATTCTGTACACTCAATTAAAATTACTTTGATTTCTCCACTGACTAGCATGTTATGGAGTCTGCTTTCCAATTCGAAAATA